>CAWUFQ010000049.1:125000-132500 GCA_963921405.1 Cepaea hortensis | reverse complement strand
TTATTATTCCCACTTTTGTTTGCTACCACTCACGTATTCCCACGAACTTGTCTTCTGAATATTGTGTTTGTTCTCTGAAGGGTCTTGTACCCAAACGATAATGAACCCAGCATGTTTTCTGGGGGTCTAGTCACGTTGTCAATGACGAGAACAGGGCAAACTTTTCTTTGATTGAAGGTTCTCAAAATGCAAGGGTGGCAAGGAGCAGAACATACACAAAGAGCTCTATGCACGTTTTGGTGGTACAAGTTGCTGTCCCATCCATATCTTACATTAACTCACACTATCCGAATTGCCACTTCAGTTGTTTTTACTCCAAGCAATGTTTATGACTTTAAAAGACCTAAAACATTTATAACAGTACCTCTTAAAAGGCCATTTTTTTTTAAAAGGTTGCATATCCCTTACAGGACGTTGCAGTCAACACCAGCATTTTTTCAGCTGCTGTTGATGCTCTTGGCAAGAATACGCTTAGTAATTTGCCATTGCTTTCTGAGCGACCAGCTCACATACCCTGTAAGTAACAAACGCGACGCGATCCGCTGCCGAATCTCGCGCAGATTTGTTTCTCACGTGGATATACGGGATTACGGAGAAAGTCGTTAACACTTTCACCAGGGAGACCGGCCTCCAAAGCTTAACGGGAGTTAAACCCAATTCCCCTGAGACATTTTTCACGACCCATTCATTCAGTAACAAACCACTGTAATATCCCCGCCGCTCCACCCTTCTAGTCCACAGTTTCTTTGACAACCCCCGTATCTGTGGTTGTTCTTATATTTTATTCAACTAGTCGACGACATATGTGCACTAGGTTCTGTTACGCTCGGCCTGATAAAAGACCCAGGATTACAGAAGTCATTGCCACTGTGGGAGCCGGTACTACTTTCATGTTGGCGCTGTGACGTTTCAGACAGGACAATGTGGCACATTGAGGGAAATTGGGTTAAGGCACACAATTGCAGGTGAAGGCCAGGGAATATGACATAACAACGTCTTATCTCTAATTTTAAAGTCCAAACAGCCGAAAGATTTTTTTTTTCGAGGGGGTAGGTTGGGAGTTGATGAGAGTGATGGTTGCAATACTAGTTGCTAACAACGTCCTACAAGAAGCAAATCATCATCATCATCTTCACTTTGTTAAGCGTCGCGTGGAGAAATAATTAACGCTCCTGCGCCGGATGGGTGGCACTGCATAGTGTCATTCCGAATGATTGTACAATGTCTTTGATGTCATCAATCCATTTTCTTCTCCGGTGTCCTCTTGCTCTCGTGACAGATCTTCTTTGATGTAGAGCCAGTGCTGGTAGTTGATAGTGTTGCATTCTAACGAGATGACTGAACCATTTGATCTTCTTCTTCTTCTTCTTTCGTTCGCTTGAAATATGTCTATAACTGCAATGTTGTCGCTTGAATGAATCTAACAGTCTTTTTTTTAGTTCACACAGCGGTCCATAGAGTTTATCTTCCACTGTCGTCTCTCTAGGCCAGAAGGTTCGCCTGGATATGTTGTAGTTTGGGCAGTCCTGGAGTATGTGCTCTGCTGTCTGCGACGCCAAACCACATGTGCACATGGTTGAGTCACCAATCTTGAATTTTGTATACGTGTGGTTGCGTAATCTATTGTGTCCTGTTCTGAGGCGTAGAATAATGACCTGTTCTGGTACGTCCATAACGTGGTAGTCTTCTTGAGTAAGGTTTGGTGGCTTTCTGAGTGATTTGACCATTCTTTTCTTTTGGTGGAATGTAATGGGCACATCAAGCTGTTCTTCTTTTGCTCCTTCCTTAGCCAATCGATCAGCTCTGTCGTTTCCGGGTACTCCACAGTGGGATGGTATCCACTGTATGGTGACCTTATGCTGACTGTTAAGTTCAGAAAGTAGTGTCCTTAGAACTGGTAATTTCCCAGACAGGAGTGCCTCTATTACAGATTTTGCATCTGTCAATATCACCACAGGTTGTTTACCATGGCTGGTATTTTGTAATTTCTCTATTGCTATCTTGATTGCCTCAATTTCAGCATCATAGTTATGGCAGTACTTTCCTGTTGGTACTCTCGCCGTGTCCCTAGTATTATTTGGGTATTCTATATACACTCCCGCTCCCCCATTTCGAACTGCATTTTGCGCTGACCCATCTGTGTAGACTCGGATCTTCTGTCTTTCACTATATGCGGCACAAGGTGTTGATGCCGCTGTCTGTCTGATTAGAGAAATTAGACATAGATAGTTAAAAAGTTTTGGGCACATTATGAGAAAAAAATAAAATATAGACCTTGATGACAACCAGCAAGATTGAGGGGACAAGAAGGGGAAGGCATAGAAGTAAATATATGGATGGCTTGGCTGCATGGCATAATCGAGACAAGAACACGGAACTGGTCCACGAAGCTGGTGATCGTGTGAGCTGTCGAAACATGACCGCCCACGCTTATCGGCATGGCACATAATGATGATGAATAACTTCCTTCCACATAAATCAATGATTAAAATGGTTATCGAATTTTGGCTGAGATCGGTCATCGGCGTTCACGATATAATCACGTGATCGTAAGATGGATTACTAGGTCATGTGTAGTTGGTGGCCAATATGTTGCTCTAAAGAAAAAGTTAGTTGCATATCCTTTACAGGATGTCGCAATCTTCTCAAGCATTGGGGGGGGGGGGGGGGGGGGTGGGGGGGGGTGGGGGTGGCTGTATGATGTTTTGGCAAGGTTACGTTCAGTAGTTTGGCATTGATTTCTGAACGACCGGCACCGAAATTATCGCATGACAACCCACGCAAGGCCGTCGACTGCCAAATCGCCCACAGCTGTGTTTCGCGCGCGGATATGCGGGATTACATATGTTGGTCTAAAATAAACAGTCCATACAAATATCTATAAATTAGTTACACGCACAGAAATCCACACACACACTACCCCACGCGCAGTATTACAGTGACTTCCATAGACATACAATTATGTTCTAACACATCACGAAGCACATCAATTTAATGTTTACAGTGTGTCCAGAAGCAATTTAGCTTAAATTCATGTAAGTATAGCTTCAATTGCTGTAATTGTAGCTTAAATTGTTTTAATTGGGCCTTAAATAGCTGTAATTATAGCTTAAATTGCTGATATCTTCGGCGTTTTTGCGCCGTTAGGCCGACACATCCGACTTCTGCGGGCATTCGTTGACCGGGTTAACCTTCCCCGGGGTTTCTTAGGACGTTTGACTCTCACGGTTGTGGTGTTATCCCCCATCCCAGCTGGCCCATTTAGAATAGCCGAAGACATCCTGGTCAGCTCTCAAGGGAAGGCAGGGGCAGACCATGGGCATTCCGCGCCATCCAAGGAGGTTTCCATAATTGCAGAGCCGACACATAGCGCTCTGGTACTGGGCTCACCCAAGGAGTCGTCACGTCCTGCACATGGCTGCTTAGCCTCACTTCCGTATATTGGGCTTCCAGACATCACAGGCTGTTCCTCCGGAAACCAGAAGAATGCAGTCTGCAGATGACATCCACACAGTGAGCTTTCGATTCGGACTTTCCATGTAATGGATTTGCTATCCGAGCAATATTCCATTTCGTGCCACTAGGTCACTTTGTTTCCACCTTTGATGATGCCCACACAGTGAGCTTTCAATTCGGACTTTCCACTTAATGTATTGGCTATCCAAGTAATAATTTGCTGATATTATAGTTTATATTTATGTAAATGTTGCTTAATTTGCTGTAATTGTAGCCTAAATTGCTGTAATTATAGCTTAAATTGCAGTAGCTTAAGTTGCTGTAATTGTAGCTTAAATTGCTGTAATTATAGCTTAAACTGCTGTAATTATAGCTGCAATTATAGCTTACTTTGCTGTAATTTTAGCTTAAGTTCCTGTAATTGTGGGTAATGTTGCTATGATTGCGGTGGGCTTTGGTAACTGCGGCTAACATTACTGAAACTATAACTGTTACTGCGGCTATCATACTGAAAATGTAACCGCATTTGTTGTTAGTGTAGCTAAGCGGCTGCTGCTTCTATTACTATCAGTTATGCTTCTCTGCTATTCTTTCTGAAGAAGTACCTGTGTTGATTACAAGACGCGTGCAAAGACTCAGGTAAGAAACAGATGTGCCAAAGATGATAGGTTACCCGGGCAGAATGATAGGTGGGCCCGAGTGTCTAATTAACTACTATTTCAAAATAAAACTATTACTTTGTGTGTACGTGTGTTCATGTTGCTTTAACTTTCGCTCTACAGGGCGGATTTTTCAGACCCTACCCGAATGATAAACTAGTAATGTTGTGTAACAGTAGATGAAAGGTGGAATCACAAAGTTAAATGTAGGGTAGCAATAGCTAAAGCAGTATTTCACCAGATGAAGAATATTCTCTACAATGTGTCTTTGTCAATCCCTGTAGGACAAGAATTATTAAGAGATATGTTAAGATGGTGCGCGCTCGCGCGCGTGTGTATGTATATATACAGTATAAGATTCTTGTCTAAGAAACTTATTACATCATCTAATTAAATGTTTGAGAAAGTCGGCTATTTCACCAGAAGAGTCAGGAATAGACATTATGATAATGCTTGAGAAACCAGACAATTACCAGATGGATTATGTCAAGCGAGTTCATCATCAGAATTCAACTCAGTTAATGTCATACCCTAGGGTCAGTTCACGCGACACGCTAGGGTCAGTTCATGTGACACCTAGGATCAGTTCATGTGTCACGCTATGATCAGTTCGTGTGTCACGCTATGGTCAGTTCATGTGTCACGCTCTGGTCAGTTCATTTGACACACTAGGATCAGTTCATGTGTCACGCTGTGATCAGTTCACGTGTCACACTATGGTCAGTTCATGTGTCACGCTATGGTCAGTTCATATGACACGCTATGGTCAGTTCACGCGACACACTAGGGTCAGCTCACGCCACACTCTACATTCAGTTCACGCGACACGCTAGGGTCAGTTCACACGACACGCTAGGGTCAGCTCACGCGACACGCTGCATTCAGTTCACGCGACACGCTGGGGTCAGTTCACGCGACACGCTAGGGTCAATTCACACGACACGCTACATTCAGTTCACGCGACACGCTAGGGTCAATTCACACGACACGCTACATTCAGTTCACGCGACACGCTAGGGTCAGTCCACACGACACGCTACATTCAGTTCACGCGACACGCTAGGGTCAATTCACGCGACACGCTAGGATCAATTCACACGACACGCTACATTCAGTTCACACGACACACTAGGATCAGTTCATGTGACACACTTGGTTCAAACCCACCTTCCCCCTTCCACCACTCCGAGTGACGACAAGTGTAAGACAAAGCCAACGTTCTTATTGTGTGTGAAACAACACGATATGTCCCTTGTCCACGCCGTCAGGCTGTTGAGGATACAGTGCTAATCCCATGTTTGTATAGGCCTCACGGCACTCCATATGTGATATGGTCAATACCTGCATTTACTTCCTATATTATTTCTGGGTAGCTATTTTGCTGGGACGATGTGGGTGTCCGGGTCAATTGACAAAAATAATTTGCATCGAGGGGGATACGAACACAGGCCCGACAGACAAGCGGGCTAACCACTGTTCTACCTCTTTCTCCATCCATATAATACAGGTAGATAAAGATAATAATTTTTTTTTAAATTACGTTCGCCCGCTCTGAACTCAAACGTAGTTCAGACATGTGCTAATATTTCTAGTAGCGCTGGATTGGTTTTTCTATGTGGATTAGCTTTTCCTGTTACCAGTGTCCCTCGGCATTATGTGAACCCACTCCGACTTCTGAGGTACTTGTAATTACGTCCCAAAGTCAAGGGACGAGAATTCAACATTTTAGTCTAACTGACCAGTGTAGGGGTTGAACCCGCTACCTCGGCATCAGCACACAACATTTTTAAGAACGAGAGTTCTTATCCATTCAGCCATGCTGACCTTCAATAATAATAATAATAATAATAATAATAATAATAATAACAATAATAATAATAATAATAATAATAATAATAATAATAATAATAATAATAATAATAATAAACAGAATAAGAAAAAGGACCAGATGGAGGTTGAGTATGATCAGCAGCAACAACACTATTTAGTGTAGAAAACAGAAAAGAAAGCGGAGAAAGGAGAAATACTCCCCCTTCCTGTAATTATAAACGCCATGCAACAATGCTTATACACCCTATTATGCAAAAACTTGGAGCCGGCACTAACCAGTTTCAAACATGGCGATTGATTTCCGCTCCGTGAGTCACAACTCGTCACAAGGCCTCACCAGCCTCCCTTTCCCCCCCCCCCCCCCTCCCTTGCCTGACTGGCATCTAGCGCGGAGCTCGGGGATCATGGTTATCTTTCCATATCAGAAATAATGGGAAATCGAGGTTTCCCCCAGGCACCAGAATAACACCTGAGAATGGCTCAGGTAGGTAGGAGACACGAGGAACTGTACATTTGTTGCGTTGATTACTGCCTGAACACAGCGCACGTGTTTGTCATTGTGTGGTAAACATCTTACAATGTGTTCACCATCATCATCATCATCATCATGTGTCGTGTCGATAAGTGTAAGCGGTCATGATTCGCCATATTTATTTATTTATTTATTTATTTTGGAGCGCTCTCTCGCTTTGAACTCAAGCTTAGTTCATACACGCTACTTTCAGTAGCACTGGACTTAATTTTGCTTGTGGACTAGCTTTCCCTGTTACCAATGTATTCGCCAACAGGTGAATCCACTCCGACTTCAGAGGTAGTTGTAATTAACGTCCCAAAGTCAAGGACGAGAAGTGAACATTTTAGTCCAACTAACCGGTATAGGGGTTGAACCCCGTATCTCAGCATCATCAGCTCGGATTTTTAAGAACGAACGCTATTTTCCATTCGGAAATTCTGATCTCTGATTCGCCTATCACAGGATCACCAGTCCTGGGTCAGAGCTGTGTCCTTGTCCCGATTATGTCGTGTGGTCAAGCCATCCAGATAGTTATCGCTGCTTTCCTGACTCTTTTCCCATTAATTATGCGGTTGTCATGAAGCTTGCCAGTTGATTTCCCTCGTGTAACGTGCCCAAGAGGAGATAGTACACTTATTTACAGTTGTAAGCATTGCTAAACTATGAATTAAATTAGTGCAACGGTGGTAAAGCTGTGGAAATGTAGAGAAGAGTGAGACGCAATGTTTCATAGCCGGGCTCCGTGGCCAAAGGTTGTGAACGCGGTTCGTGAGCCGCTTACCAGGCGTTCGAAGCTCAGCTGCGACCGATTTGTGCAGCAGACCGTGTCGCGTTTTGTTATAACGTGCTTGTATGGGAGCCGGTCGTTCGGCAAGCAATGGCAAACTACTGAATGTAAAAACCCGCCTAGTACATCAACAGCAGATGAAAAATTATGGTATTGACTGCAACGTCCTGCAAGGGATATGCAACAACAACAAAAATAAAAATAAATAACATGCCCAAACATGTGCACTGTCAACGACTAATTTCTCTAATCTA
>CAWUFQ010000049.1:92500-117500 GCA_963921405.1 Cepaea hortensis | reverse complement strand
CTGAGACTGGGCTCACCCAAGGAATTGCCACGTCCTGCTCACGGCTGCTTTGATTCCTCACTTCCATGTATTGGGCATTTCGTTTGCAACTGGTCGCTCAAGCACAAACCAGGAATGGACAGTCGGCAGATGACATCCACTAGGTAAGCTTTCGCTTCGGACTTCGGACCACGCAATCGATTCGCTAGCCAAGCGTTCCATTTCGTGTTATTGAGACGTTTTTCTACCTTTGACTACACTCTATGTGAGCATAGATATAGACACTTTTCGTAACCATTTCGTGCGACTGGGGCGCTTTTTACCTTTATTACTCGCTCACGAGGTAGGCTACACGTGCTGCCGGCTCAGCACCTTACCTCCGTGCATCAGTGATCTAAAAACAGCCAGGCCCTCTCATCCGGGTATCCCTCATAACCCCCAGCTGAGAACCTTCGAAATAAGTATCTGAGCTAAGCATGTAGCGTGCTCAGCATTTCACCTCCATTTTTCGGAGGGTTTGTATCGGCCCGGCTCTCAGGTCCGAGGATTTATGGCTTATAGGCGTTCAGCCTTAACCCTCAGCTGAGAGCCTTAGTGCTTGTGTCGGGACCAAGAACTTCTGCCATCGTGCGCCTGATTTAAACTTTTGACTGCTATCCTCAGTCTACCTGCAGAGCAGCAGGTTGTGTCTCGTTTAGTCTGGCCCCTATCCCATAAGTTGTCCGATATGTAGTTTTCATCCATCGACATAGCACATGGGGTCAATGGGATACGCAAACTCCCCCACCACGGCAAGGTGGAGACACATCGGGGGAGAAATTTTAATGTTATTTCCGGTTCCGGTAGCAGAGACGCCACTTAATTTTTTTTTTTTTTAAATTTGGTTTTAATTAGTGTGACAGGTTGGCCCACCCCTCAGATCGTTTTGTTACTAGATGGAGATAGCCCTCAGTAAACCCCTCTATGTAGTCTGTATTCTTTTTTATTTTTGTCTATATTTTCAAATATTTGATAAAATCGTCGTTGGTTAGTGTATTTATCTACATAAAACTATAGAGAGAGTTAAATACTATTTCTTCTTATAGTTAGAAGTAGATGTAGGGTAGAGTTCGTTTACAAGCCAAGAAATCCAGTCAGACTGAATTTTATATTCAGGTTTGGCTGTGAAAAATAATTTGGCCACAGGAAGGGAACTCTCCTGGATGAGAAGTTAACTTCCGGTAGCACCCTAACGTCTGCCATTTTCTGACAGCCGGCTGGAGGAGCTATCACGTCAATTGGCTAAAATTGAACACCTGTCTGTGTTTAAACATATTTTATTGCTGACTCTTGTTAAGCCGAAAAACCCTCTAAAACATAGAAAAGCCAATGATAGTCTCCACTCCCGATAGGCCAGTCAAAATCTAGTTGCAGGGTGAGTTAATAATAATTTTGTTAAATATTTTTCTGTGTGTCAATCTGCCGGAAATCTAAAGGCCATGCCGATCGATAATAGATACTATTAATTAAAACTAGTGTTAGTTAACTAATATTATAATTAGGACCATGTTTGTGCCATGTGGCTTGCCGACAAGGGTAACACGCAAAGCTCGTCACATGTGGCATTAATAACATGGATAAATGACATTACGAAATTAGGTATCTGCCTGCGGAAGGACACCTGAGTTAGTCAGTAGACGATTAGAGTTAAGATAATTTAATTATGTGCTTAAACTTCGGAACTAGCGTATTTCTCTAGATAATATACTTATTAGTTGAAGGAATTAGTTCAGAGAGTGAATAAGTTACCATTAATTATTCTTTATTAATCTCTATCTTGCCCATAGTCAGATTACTACCATGTGGTCCAAGATGGCCCACTTAACAAAGTTCAAACCTTGGGGGAATTCTCCAACCCTAATATTGTTCTTGTGTATAGTGAAAATAATCTTAAACCTAGCTAAGAAATCTTCTAGATAATTAATTATGTTTTAATTAATATAAGGAAGACTTGCTATTAGTACAACTCATAACTCTTTAAGTGAACTTGGGGTGTTTCATTGATTTTAATGGTTCACTCGTGTACATCGTGAAGTTATAGTTGTTGTGTGTGATTTCATTTCATTCTATGGAATTCTTCAATATGTGATGTTAATTCATCGTGTGGAGTGTAGTTGTGTGTTTCCATACTTGGAAAATGATGTGTGGTGTTTCATCGATTTAATGGTTTGTTAATGTATATGTGACGTCGGAGTTGTGGCGTCTGAGTTTCATTCCATGGAAGTCATCCTATATGTACTGTTAAGTCATTATGTGAATTGTGGTTCATGTTTCCATGAGTAATCATGACTTAGAATATATATTTGGAATGTGGTCTTTGAAGTAGAGCATTGTGATTGTACATGTTTGATCTAATTGTCAGCAGAGAGAATAGGATATCATTTGTGTGCTGTTTCCATTAGATCAGTGTGCTGTTGTAGATTTCAGATAAGGAATCAAAATGTGTAAAATAAAATAATACATGCTATTGAAATTTATGAGACAAGATGCCATGCAGGACATGGCCAAAAGAATTTACAAGTCTGTCTTGAAGGATTATTCACTCCTTCTCACTGTCATTCACAGAGCCTGCACCCTGATCATCTGTAGCCGTAGTCACGACCGGTGATTGAGCTACGAACCACTCACTTGATGCAGCAGAGAGTGGAGTCCATTCCACGATCCAGTCAGCACTGCCAGCTTACTATCCAGGAGGCTAAGGATTATCAGATGAGTGGCTACCCACCCGTTTGCCACTGCACAGCAATCCTAATTTGTCCGCTATTGGCTAAGAGTCTATGATTATATCCTCTAGCTGAACATTATCTGGTCAAGATTTCAGGGATCTGCATATCTCTTATGTGTCAGTGAGTTCCCAGTGGGGCTCACGTAGTGTTCTTTAGGATTAAACGTTATGTTATATTTGTACTTTTAACAACTGCGTCTGTCATTATAGAATTGGCATCATCAGATTGTGTGACGAGTGAAAGGACTACATCTATACGTATCATTCTGTCTTATCTCCTGTTGTGTGAGAATACATTAGGCAGTGGGGGCTCATTTTTTTCATCCAGGCACGTTAGCAGGAATCACTTGACATACTGTCTTCGTTTGTTAGCACAGTTCGTCGTCATAACTTTCCGCCTGGCACTGTTTAGAAGTAGTGATCCATTCTGGGACTTTTGATAATCATTCTTCTAGAATTGCGAGCCATTTGATCGCTTCTTCAGCAGTGGTTAGATTCTCTATTCGTAGAAGTCTATTTAGTATCTACTTTGATCCAATTCCATCCTAGTAGTATACGTTACGCGACACTGGTGGCTCGGTCCGGGCATGACAATCCTATAGATTGTTGGGTTCAGTCGAGTATCCAACTTCATAGATAGTTCTAACTTTCAGTCACTAAAAAGAGATAGCTACTAATCATACTAGTTAATATAGATATATATATACTTATAACATAGGATTAACATAAGAATAGATATAAGTTAACATAAGTTAGGGCAAAGGTGAATTGCTGGCAAACGGGTAAGTGTTGTGTCAATGTGTAACATTTTTTATGCTTGTCATTGAAGATATTTGTGAATCTTTGCGACAAACACATTCTTGATTAAGTGAGTGAGTTATTCAGGTGTATCAACAGATATCTTATTACATAACTAACATGTCTTCTGAAAAGCCACCTACTAAGGAGGAACTGCGAGAACAAGGAACATTGTTAGGTTATGAGGGTGTAGAGTTGAACAAATATGTAATAGAAGAAGGAAGAGAGTGGCGCCGAGAACAAAGGGACATCATCAAGGAGAGAGAGAAGGAAGAACGAGAGGAAAGAATTAAATTACAAATCCAGATGGCGGAAATTGAATCCAGAGAGAAGATGCGACAAGCTGAATTGGACAACCAGTTGAAACAAGCTGAATTGGACAACCAGTTGAAGCAAGCAGAACTGGACAAGGACTTGAAATTAGCTGAGCAGTTAAGACAGCACGAGTTAGAACTGAGGAGATTAGAACTACAAAATCCTGATGCCTCCAGATTTAGCAGTGCCAGCTCTCCAACTGACAGTCAAGACATTTCCTCAGGACAACATATTACTCCAGGAGCAATGAGTTTTCCACTGGCCCACTTCGACCCGAAGGAGGATCAGATGGATGAATATCTTGACAAATTTGTGTTAATGTGTGAAGCCTACAATCTGCCTAAGGATAAATTTAATATTAAACTCTCCCAAGCACTTCGCGGTCCAGCGTATGACGTGTTTGCAAAACTCCCTCCAGGTCTTGAGAAGGACTTTGTCACACTCAAAAATGCTCTCTTGAAACGATATCAGTTAACTTCTAGTGCCTACAGGTTGAAGTTCCGTACAGCCAAACGGTCACAAGGAGAGTCATTTCCTCAGTTCGCCTCACGGTTACACACTTATTTTAACAAGTGGGTAGAACTGAGTGATTTGGATGCTACTTATGACGGGCTGGCGGAACTAATACTTGTTGAGCAATTTAAAGATGTTCTTCCAAAACAGTTACAAACCTTTATTGCAGAGAATGGTGGTGCTCGGCTAGAGGAGGTTATCTCCCTAGCCGAACGATATTTAACTGCCCATGGCGAAGTAGCTGCCACTAAATCTTGTAATTCTTCTACTGCTCAAAATACTCCTGCAACACAGAATAAGGGTTTTCAGCAGAACAACTCTTACGGTAAAGACACCAGAGGGCACACTGGGGGTCCGCACCAAAATCCTGGTTCACAACAAAAAGCACCAGCAACCAATAGTGGATGGGGTAAACCTTACTGCAAGAACTGCAAAAGTAATGATCACCACACGAGCGTGTGCAGAAATAATCCCCCTACCCAGTATGCTGCATGTATGATTACGGGGGCGAGTACCCAACAGAACATATGTTCAAGTAATGGAACTAGGCCACCCACAGTTGAAACTATTCTGGTTAACGATAGTCCAGTACTATGTCTCTATGACAGTGGACTCCAGTGTGATGCAATAATAGCTAAGCAGTTAGTGAAACCATCACAGTTAACAAAACAAACAGTTGTAGTTAAAGGGGCTACCAGGAGCTCTCCAACTATAATAGCTAAGATAGCCAAAGTACATGTGACATCTAAGTATGTCACTGGACTCATTTCAGCTGCAGTGATCGATGATCCGGTATATCCTTTCATGCTTGGTCGTAAGTATGTATATTTAGGAGAACCCTCATCACCAATGATAATGGCAGCAGTGGAGACCCAGAGTCAGGTTGCACAGGCACATGAACCTATACTCTCAATCAACCCTCTACCTCGGGAGATTAGGGCTGCACAAAATGAATGTCCGACTTTAGCCTCTTGTTTTGGCAAACTGCCAACCGGTAGAAATCCTCCAGCAGCTGGAAATTTCTATTTAAAGGACAAGTTGTTGTACCATAGGGCAGGAACTATGGGTACCGAACACGGGCAACTTGTCGTGCCGAAACAATATCGTAATCAGATATTGCATATGGGATATACCATATCCTTCAGTGGACATATGACTGTAGGAGTTACTACCCAGCGTATTTCTTGTCATTATTTTTGGCCGGGAATGACTGCTGACATACGAAGATACGTCCAGTCTTGTCCGGAGTGTCAACATGGCTCCCCCAAGCAGTGGTCTACTCCTGTTTCCATAGGGGAAGGGTTAGTTTTGAACACTCCTTTTGAGCGAGTAGCTATAGACATTATTGGTCCACTGCCCACTTCTAAGAAGAAAAATACTTATATTTTAACTGTAGTAGATACAGGTACAATGTGGGCTGAAGCTACTGTACTACCCTCCATCAATGCAACTAGGGTAGCAGAGGCTCTCCTAGAAATATTTACCAGAGTAGGATTCCCTATTCTTATGGTAAGTGATAGTGGGTCATCATTGAATGAGAAGTTAAGGGGAGAAATCTCCGACATCTTCAGGATGCACCATGTCAACACAGGTTTTAGTCTCACAGAGAATAAGCGACTTGTGGTCAAATATACAGGGACCCTCAAATCGATCGTGAACAAGTTAGTCCAGGAGAAACCCGATAGTTGGGACACGTACTTATCAGCAGCAATGTTTGCCTATCGAGAAGTACCACATGTCGCCACCGGTCTTCCACCTGCTACACTATTGTTCGGACGACCAATTAAAGGACCGCTGGAGGCTCTTTTGAGAACCTGGACTGATGAAGGAACAGATGAGAGTGTCGTCAAGTCTTCACAGTATGTAGAGGAACTGAAACAGAAACTGCACACGGGATGGAAATTAGCTAACTCCACTCTCCGTCGTGCCAGAAAGAAACAGGCTTCCTTCTATAATAAACCTATTAGAAACCAGTCTCTAGAGGTAGGAGATAAAGTGCTAGTCTTATTAACCAAAGGAGATAATAAGTTAGAAATTGCTTGGCAAGGACCATTCATCATTAAAGAGAAGGTGTCCAGCAACAAGTACTCTGTTTCTATTCGCGGGAAAACTACAGTCTTCCACGTGAATTTACTCAAAAGACATTTTGAGAACAACACGAACCCACCAGTTCATATTATGACTCTGGCAGTGGTTGATAATGGATCCAAAGGGGATCAATCCAGATGGGAAGACAACCCCGACAGATGTGAGGAAGATGACGCGGCTGAACACGATCCCAACTTAGAGACGTCTAAAGGGAAAGTAAGGACGACGCGCATGAAGTATAGGGATCAAGACCAATTGGGTCGAAGGAGAGATGTTGGAATTGTAGGACCTTTATCAGTGACAGACGAAGGACACCCCGACCAACGAAAGCAAAGTTTCCAGAGAAGATTTCCATGGAAGCGACATCAAGCGAGGAGGTTTCTTAGAAGGTGTCTTAGAAACGAAGAGTCTGAGAATTGTGAATAGACATTGTGCTATTGATGAAGAGGGGGAACTGTCCAAATGACCCATAAACGTCAGAGTAAGGGCTGACAAAACTATATGAGAGTTCGGGCTGGAGAAAATGTTGCTTCTCCAACTTTTTTTGAACGATGGGCATTTGTGACAGGTTGGCCCACCCCTCAGATCGTTTTGTTACTAGATGGAGATAGCCCTCAGTAAACCCCTCTATGTAGTCTGTATTCTTTTTTATTTTTGTCTATATTTTCAAATATTTGATAAAATCGTCGTTGGTTAGTGTATTTATATACATAAAACTATAGAGAGAGTTAAATACTATTTCTTCTTATAGTTAGAAGTAGATGTAGGGTAGAGTTCGTTTACAAGCCAAGAAATCCAGTCAGACTGAATTTTATATTCAGGTTTGGCTGTGAAAAATAATTTGGCCACAGGAAGGGAACTCTCCTGGATGAGAAGTTAACTTCCGGTAGCACCCTAACGTCTGCCATTTTCTGACAGCCGGCTGGAGGAGCTATCACGTCAATTGGCTAAAATTGAACACCTGTCTGTGTTTAAACATATTTTATTGCTGACTCTTGTTAAGCCGAAAAACCCTCTAAAACATAGAAAAGCCAATGATAGTCTCCACTCCCGATAGGCCAGTCAAAATCTAGTTGCAGGGTGAGTTAATAATAATTTTGTTAAATATTTTTCTGTGTGTCAATCTGCCGGAAATCTAAAGGCCATGCCGATCGATAATAGATACTAGTAATTAAAACTAGTGTTAGTTAACTAATATTATAATTAGGACCATGTTTGTGCCATGTGGCTTGCCGACAAGGGTAACACGCAAAGCTCGTCACATGTGGCATTAATAACATGGATAAATGACATTACGTGATTCTCGAAATTAGGTATCTGCCTGCGGAAGGACACCTGAGTTAGTCAGTAGACGATTAGAGTTAAGATAATTTAATTATGTGCTTAAACTTCGGAACTAGCGTATTTCTCTAGATAATATACTTATTAGTTGAAGGAATTAGTTCAGAGAGTGAATAAGTTACCATTAATTATTCTTTATTAATCTCTATCTTGCCCATAGTCAGATTACTACCATGTGGTCCAAGATGGCCCACTTAACAAAGTTCAAACCTTGGGGGATTTCTCCAACCCTAATATTGTTCTTGTGTATAGTGAAAATAATCTTAAACCTAGCTAATAAATCTTCTAGATAATTAATTATGTTTTAATTAATATAAGGAAGACTTGCTATTAGTACAACTCATAACTCTTTAAGTGAACTTGGGGTGTTTCATTGATTTTAATGGTTCACTCGTGTACATCGTGAAGTTATAGTTGTTGTGTGTGATTTCATTTCATTCTATGGAATTCATCAATATGTGATGTTAATTCATCGTGTGGAGTGTAGTTGTGTGTTTCCATACTTGGAAAATGATGTGTAGTGTTTCATCGATTTAATGGTTTGTTAATGTATATGTGACGTCGGAGTTGTGGCGTCTGAGTTTCATTCCATGGAAGTCATCCTATATGTACTGTTAAGTCATTATGTGAATTGTGGTTCATGTTTCCATGAGTAATCATGACTTAGAATATATATTTGGAATGTGGTCTTTGAAGTAGAGCATTGTGATTGTACATGTTTGATCTAATTGTCAGCAGAGAGAATAGGATATCATTTGTGTGCTGTTTCCATTAGATCAGTGTGCTGTTGTAGATTTCAGATAAGGAATCAAAATGTGTAAAATAAAATAATACATGCTATTGAAATTTATGAGACAAGATGCCATGCAGGACATGGCCAAAAGAATTTACAAGTCTGTCTTGAAGGATTATTCACTCCTTCTCACTGTCATTCACAGAGCCTGCACCCTGATCATCTGTAGCCGTAGTCACGACCGGTGATTGAGCTACGAACCACTCACTTGATGCAGCAGAGAGTGGAGTCCATACCACGATCCAGTCAGCACTGCCAGCTTACTATCCAGGAGGCTAAGGATTATCAGATGAGTGGCTACCCACCCGTTTGCCACTGCACAGCAATCCTAATTTGTCCGCTATTGGCTAAGAGTCTATGATAATATCCTCTAGCTGAACATTATCTGGTCAAGATTTCAGGGATCTGCGTATCTCTTATGTGTCAGTGAGTTCCCAGTGGGGCTCACGTAGTGTTCTTTAGGATTAAACGTTATGTTATATTTGTACAACTGCGTCTGTCATTATAGAATTGGCATCATCAGATTGTGTGACGAGTGAAAGGACTACATCTATACGTATCATTCTGTCTTATCTCCTGTTGTGTGAGAATACATTAGGCAGTGGGGGCTCATTTTTTTCATCCAGGCACGTTAGCAGGAATCACTTGACATACTGTTTTCGTTTGTTAGCACAGTTCGTCGTCATAACTTTCCGCCTGGCACTGTTTAGAAGTAGTGATCCATTCTGGGACTTTTGATAATCATTCTTCTAGAATTGCGAGCCATTTGATCGCTTCTTCAGCAGTGGTTAGATTCTCTATTCGTAGAAGTCTATTTAGTATCTACTTTGATCCAATTCCATCCTAGTAGAATACGTTACGCGACAATTAGTAATTTTTGCCGTCTATATTTATGAAAGTGGCTTCTACAAAGAGAAAATGCAAATTCTCAAACACTATGAAAAATAAGTTTCCATGCTTCGTTGAAGGACGCTAGGAAAATTAGGCAAAGTGTACGATTTGCGATAGTTACTTGTCCGTTGCAAACAAAGGAACTACTGACTTGGAGCGCCATGTTGACAGTGAGAGACATAGAAACCTAATCAAAGTTTCCCCGTCATCTAGCACATTGACGTCTTTTTTTCCCAGCCTAAGTACTCCGATGTGTTGCTGAAAGCGCATGAGGCTGAAGCCACTTTGGCATTTCATACAGTTTGTCATCAGCAGTCTTACAACTCGATGACCTGCACAGCTGGTTTGATGCAAACATTATTTGAAGATTCAGAAATTGCTAAAAATATTGCTTGTGCAAAAACAAAGACTGAAGCAACAATAAACCAGATGATTGCCCCCCACACTGTTGATGAATTGGATAAATCGTTAAGTGGTGTTTCATGTTTCGGTCTTTCGGCAGATGCTAGCAATCACGGTTGCGCAGAAAATATTTCCGATCGTTGTTCAGTACTTTGACTGGAAAGCAGGTGGAATCCAAACTAAGATTCTCGAGTTATACCACACACCAAATGAAACTTCAGAAACTATATCACAGTATATCTTGAGAACACTCCAAAAACATGATTTGTATTCCAAATGTGTTGCTTTTGCTGGTGACAATGCCAATGTGAATTTTGGAGGCATTAACAGAAGAGAAGGTAGAAATGTGTTCTCGCATTTGAAGGAAGCCTTGAGCAAGCCATTAGTAGGCTCATGTTCTGCACAACTGCATCCAACACGGCGCAGATTTAATGCAGATTGTGTTGAATCTATTGTCTTGAAGATATTCAGTTACTTTTCGATATACGCTGTCAGAACAGAAACTTTAAAGGATTTTTGTGACTATGTCAACATTAACTATCAGCAACTGCTCTATCACTCTAAAACTGGATGGCTCAGTTTGTTTCCAGCTGTTGAGGCTGCTTACTGCTTTGAAAGAGTATTTTCTTTCTGTAAACCAACCACCTGCTATGATTAAAAAAAAATGGATTGGCAGCTATTGTAATAAAATTGTACTGATTGTGGGTTTAATCTGGAACGATTTAAATGAAACATTCAATATGTCCTCCTGTGTCCTCTTTTTTTGGGGGTCTAATTGTGTCCTGTGCCGGCTTCGTGGCTTAGAGGTTAAGACTTTTCTCCGTAATCTCGTATACTCTCGTCAGGTAACGTGATGACGGTTCATATCAGCAGTGGTTCGAATCGCATCGGTAACTTACGGGGTATGTGAGCCGGCCGCTCAGAAAGCAATGGCAAACTACTGAGCGTAATCTTGCCAAGAGATCAACATACAGCTGAAAGATGCTGGTGTTGACAGCTAAGTCCTGTAAAAAAGGATATGCTAAAAAAAAAAATTGTGTCCTCCTTTTTGTCTTATTATGTCCTCGCTTTGGTCCCCACGTATATAACAACCCTAAGAGGTTACCAATTACCAACAAATGTACCAAGGGCTGCACAAATGCAGGCACCAAGAGTTGTCCGGGGTTACTAGACAACACATGTGTCAGTCCTCAATTGGTTTAGATATTGTGTGATTATCTGGCACACGGGGGAGGCAGTGTACTATAATAGCGGTGTCAGCAGAAGCCATTAGAAGGTTAACAAACGTGTCAGTGTGTGTGTTTATTCTCCCTCTCTCCGCCCTTAAGTGAATGTGTGTGTGCTGTACGTATTTGAATACAACCTGCACGTGAGAGGTAACCTGACAATGAGGCCTGGGATCCGGCCAGTAGGCGGCAAGGCGACAGGCAGGCAGTAGGCTGGTGTGAAGGAAAACCCGCTCGACGATTTGTTTACACTAGGCACTGGTAGGGAGGAAGAGAGATCGGCGGTGGTTAATTGGGTTTAAATATGAGAGACAGATGGAATGTGTTGGGGGGAGAGAGAGAACGGCGCAGATATAAACACCGTGTGCGTGAGAGTTTGCGTGTGCGTGTTTGTATGTGTGTTTGCGTGTGTGTGGGTGTGTAAAAGAGTACAGAACATACAGAAACACAGTCAGACAGACACTGAGAATGTGATGCAGACAGAGACAGACACTGAGAATGTGATGCCAACAGAGACAGACACTGAGAATGTGATGCCGACAGAGACAGACAGACACTGAGAATATGATGTAGACATAGACAGACAGACACTGAGAATGTGATGCCGACAGAGACAGACAGACACTGAGAATGTGATGCCGACAGAGACAGACACTGAGAATGTGGTCTTCCTGTGGCTGTAAATCCAAATGTTTCATTGCCTGCTCTTAAGGACAGCTGATGAGGTTTCATTCTCATCAGCTGTCAACACCACTTGATTTGTTGTTTCTTGATTAAATTGATGCATGATGTGATGCTTGTCATATTTCTGATAGTCATTTCGTATCCTGTTTGGAAACCCTAGAAGCCTTGCTCGACAATTTTGTATCACACTAGACGAGGTTTATCTAGTGAGATGTTTATAGGCAGTGAGCATATTTATAGCAGGCAGGCATACATACAATCAAACATATTCATAAGCACAAGATGTGCATACAGAGACTTGCACAGGCCGGCACGCAAAGTCTCACATACAGAAACAGAGACAGACATAAAAAGGTAGGCTTGGAGCAGTGGTTCTCAGCCGGTGGGGAATCCCCCCCAGGTGGGAATTTTAGGGTTTCCAGGGGAGGGGGGGGGGGGGAATGAAGACCGTTTCAAGATCGCGTTAATACAAGAACCGATTACTTAATATTGTTTTTCCCTTCATACTTTACAGTTATGTACGTCTCATCCTTCTAAAATTCATTTTATAAAGTATGTAGACCACAAATCATGTGTTATGTGGATGTCTAGACTTGTTTTAGTATATGCTATTAAATGTACCTTCAATTTTTACGTATACTGTTTAGGGGTAGGGGGATTTTAGATAGGAAATAAGAAAGGGGGGTGGGTGACGTTCTGAAAATACGGTGAAGGGGGGCACGGGCCAAATTTTTTATAGGAAGGAGGGAATGACGTTCTGAAAATATGGTGAAGAGGGGCACGGGCCAAAAAAGGATGAGAACCACTGGCTTAGAGAAACATTTGTGCACAGATACACATTCGCATACACATTTTAATGGACACATACAGAGGCACATTACAGATCGACTCATATACACACAGACGTATATAGGCACACTTACAAACAGATACACAGGCACATAAAGACATACACATAGACACATCACAGGCACACTCACACACATGCAGACATATAATAGACATAACAGTACACACATACAGACACAGACACATATTTAAACAGCCACACCCACACACATAATCACATAGACACAGACGCATACATACAAACAGGAGCACACATTCGAAAATACTCACATACAGACATACTTACATACAGGCACACAGACACCTCCATAAACATATAAACACACACAAAATACAAATACTGATAAACATACAGACCGGCAGACACACACAAGAAAACCCCAATGACTTAATGCTGGAGTTTGTTGACAGGGAAATACTAAAACCGTATGCAGGAACTATTACCAGCTTAGGCGTAATCGCAGACAGACAGACAGACAGACAGACAGACAGACAGACAGGCAGGCAGGCAGGCAGACAGACGGACAGACAGACAGATATTTGCTTGTGTTTGTGGTTTTTAAAAAAAAACCAGCGCTGCGGAGAAATGACTACGAAAACGATTCGCAATCCCGCATAACGAGTTCGAAACACAGATGCAGGCGATTTGGAAGCAGACCGCCTTGCGCTGGCTTTCATACAATGGTATGAGCCCCGGTCGTTCAGAAAGCAACGGAAGCTACTGAACGTAAACTCTCCTAGTAAATCACGAACACTGCTGGGGTTGACTGCGACGTCCTGTAAAGGACACGCAACTAACTTAAATTGTGTGGTAAAAACGAATGCATTATAACGGTACATCTGACACAAAGTGAGCAGCGACAGTTCACAATGTCTTCATTGTTAATGTCAACACCAAGATAATAGAGATGGGATACGGTAGTAATTGTTTATATAAACTAGACTACACGCGGGGATAGCTCACACAGAGAAATCGAGCGTGTCTACAAGCAGCCACAAACGGTAGCTCTCAAATATATTGGATTGTTTGAAGATTACTGGAAGCGACATCCAGTTTGTGTATACAGACACAATCTACTTCAGTAGTTCTTAAGTTTTAAGATACAGCTTTTCACTTTTATAGAGAGCCTGCAGTAGTGCTTCTAAAGTTTACAGACAGCCTCCAGTAGTGGTTCTCAAATTTTTAGACATAACATACAATAGTGGTTCTCCAGTGAATAGACATAGCCTACAGTAGTGGTTCCACTCTGTTATAGACACAATTTATACTATATGTTTATAGACGCTAGTTCTTACGATTTCCTTCTTTGGGCCATAATTTTTTGGATAACCATTTCCTACCAAAACATCTTTGTTTTAATCAGACACACTTTTTAAATAAAAATAAAAATAACAATGAGAACACTATAAAATATGAGCAATAACATTCATTGAAAGACCTACACAATGAGACTATAATACATAACAAATTTATATCATAAATGTAGCGCCATTAAGAACATGACCGTCATATACTAACTTTTATATACACTGCCATCTACTGCTGACAGTACCTTGCAGTGTAGGACAGGGGATCTTAAGCGCTTAAGCCTGGGGAATTAAGGCCGCCTGGCTAGTGCAGTCACCGTGAACTGTGCAGGTTAGGGTGTTTTTGTTTTATTTTTGGTTTAAATCCACAACTTCTCGAGGATTCGAACACGGGTGTCGCGAAGGAGAACACGGCGGTCTAGCCACTCTGCCAGCCGCTCCTCTACTTGTATATAATATCTATAGATCTGTACAAGGACCTTTTGTTGAACTGTCTTAATACATCGGGAGACCGACAGAGACAGAACCTCTATATATCAACATTAACTCTGAAGACTCAATAAATAAAATGCCGACAACATCTCACGTGACAACATCAACTATGACAACATCCATTGTGACATCCCTTGTGGTAAAATCCCCTGTGACAATATCCCATGTGACAGCATCCACTGTGACAACATCCGATGTGACAACATTCATTGTGACAACATTCCCTGTGGCAACATCCACTGTGACAACATCCCCTGTGACAACGTCCCCTGTAACAACATCCACTTTGACAACATCCAATGTGACAACATCTAATGTAACAACATCCACTGTGACAACATCCAATGTGACAACATCTAATGTGACAACATCCACTGTGACAACATCCAATGTGACAACATCCTCTGTAACAACATCCACTGTGACAACATCTAGTGTGACAACATCCAATGTGACAACATCTAATGTGACAACATCCACTGTGACAACATCCAATGTGACAACATTCACTGTGAGGACAACCACTGTGACAACATCCACTGTGACAACATTCACTGTGAGAACAACCACTGTGACAACATCCACTGTGACAACATTCACTGTGAGAACAACCACTGTGACAACATCCACTGTGGCAAAATCCAATGTGACAAAATCCACTGTGACAACATCTACTGTGACAATATCTAATGTGACAACATCCACTGTGACAACATCTAATAAGACAACATCTAATGTGACAAATCTAATGTGACAACATCCAATGTGACAACATCTAATGTGACAACATCTAATGTGACAACATCTAATATGACAACATCCAATGTGACAACATCCCTTGTAACAACATTCACTGTGACAACATCCATGTCGGATATGGGTTTGATTGATGGCTCAACCCCACAGAGATAAATGATGAAAAATCATTTCTCCCCATGTGATCCTGCCCGTTTAATTAATTTTGTTGTCCTGACTCAATTGTTGAGACCAGAAATAGAGTTTTAGAGAACCAAGGAATACCTTTAGGAAATACTGAAAAAGTTGTACTCCCTTTTATACCCAATTTATTCCCTATGTGGTTCCTTGCCTCTCCTCTACCAACTAATTAATTCTATCTAGGGTAATTTAAAACAATTTTATTATGACAAGTAAAATACAATCAATACATGACATGACCTTATTTTTCTTTGTTGATTTAATACACATAAATATGGATTTTGTAAAGTGCATTCAAAATTACAATTTCCTGTCATAGAAATAAGGACATATACATATACATTAAATATTACAGACTTGATGTGCCCATGATCAGGTAGATAATTAACCGTTTAGATTTTTCTCAGTGGCCTGTAAAGCTAATCTTTTACTGGTCTGGATGATCTGAAAAAAAAAGAACTGTCTCCAATCAGGATTCTCCACTTCCAGCTTTGGGAATCACTCTGGCTATCATCAATTGTAGTATTATTTATTGTTCCTGGGTGTACTAGAATATAAGTTGGCTCTTGTTTTCCTTTGTCTTGGCAGGTACTTATTTTAAATAAAGATTACCTCTCCTATGAGACAAATGGAATGGTTGCAGGTAGATAAGGTTCGACGCTACTCTGTCAAGGGCATCACTCAACCATGTGCTCACTCAACAGGTGCTGCCTTCAAACTTCACCAAGTCAGGTCTGGATTGACATGAATAAGACCACTACCTGAAATTCCATCAATCACATAATTCGAATAATATCAGAAATATGACATTAGGATTTACATGTAAAAGCCTAAGAACATAACCAGGGAAAACAATAAAATGGATCCTGTTCTTTAGAGAAAATAACATTCAATATGGGTATTCTTAATTAATAGTTTATCTATAAACTATAACAATTAAATTAACTTCTTCGTTCACCACACGTGTTCAACCGAGTCTACTTACCAACTCTCTTCTGGGAAAATAGGCTCACAACTAACTACAATTTAACTGAATTAAATGTGGTGTTTACCTTATTTATCAGAATGACCTCAACATGTCGACACGTTTCATGATCTGAATGAGATGCAATTTCTCACAGCGATTTCGTAGGCTGAGGATGTTCTTTTCTAATGAATTTTGAAACTCTCTCACTCCTTCCGCTGCTTCAGTTCTTATGTCTCATGCTGGCTGATGTACAAACAGGCCATGTCGCTCTGCGCGCTGCTATTTATACGGTCCTTTCCGAGTTAATGTTTTTCATTCCCAACGGGTATATTAAATCTTGGATCGTACCATTATGGAACAAATAAATCCGTTGCGGTGAACGCCGATTTTTGTCGTCCTGGAAATATTTAATCGTGATGTTACGTTTGTGAAAATCTAATATATCACATGGCTCCCCTCTCAGACTGTTGTTCGCCTGAAGAACAGTAGCTTTGAGCAAGCGTAACAAGCTTATATTTCCTCTAATCCTTTCTTGTCCTTTGATTCTTGTACAGAATCTTCAATAGGATGTCTGCTGAGAAAGTCTGCTCCTACATTCATCTTTCCTGGAACATATTCAACTTGGAATGAATACGGTTGTAGAAGTAACGACCATCTCATTAGTCGAGCGTTTAAGTTTCTGGATGCTGCCAGGAACGTGAGAGGTTGATGATCGCACTGTATTGTGAAGTGTTTCCCATACAGGTACGCCTGAAACTTCTCTACTGCCCAGACTAAAGCTAAACATTCCTTTTCAATGGTAGAATAATTGCGTTCGGCTGAATTCAATTTTCTACTGGCATAGGCAACTGGAAAGAGCATTGATTTATCCTCATCCATTCCTTGTAATAAGGTGGCACCAATTCCTATGTTGCTTGCATCCGTCCTAAGTATCCATGGACGTGTTAGATCTGGTAGATGAAGAACTGGTTTTGCTGTTAAAGCTTTCTTTAACTCCGCGTACGCTTTCTCGCAGTCAGCAGACCAAACAACCTTTTCTGGTTCCCCTTTCCGAGTGAGATTTGTCAACGGAGATGCGAGGGAATTGAAGTTTGGGATGTATCTTTGGTAAAATCCACAGAGAGATACAAAAGATCGAACATCCTTTTTGGTTCTGGGTCGCGGTGCATTTCTTAGTTTCTCCACATTACCATCATGAGGTTGCATTTTTCCTTGAGATATTGTGTGTCCCAAAAAGTCTAATTGCCTGAACCCAATCTGGCACTTCTTTGGTCTTGCAGTCAACCCCACTTCTTTCAGGCGGTTGAACAGTATCTTCAATGTCTCAAGATGTTCCTCGAATGTTTCTGTAGCAATCAGGATGTCATCCATGAAGTTGCTAAGACGTGGATTTTCCAATGGTCCTAAAAGTTTCCTCATCATGCGAGTGAAGACACTAGGTGCATTGCTTAATCCGAAAGGAAGAACGTTAAATTCATAGTGTCCATCAGGAGTGCTGAAGGCTAACCACGGTCTAACTTCCCTTTTCACTGGGATTTGATAATATCCTTTGCTGAGATCTATCTTTGTGAAGTATTTTGCTCTGTTGAGGCTGGTGAAAAGTTTATTCTGATCTGGCAGTGGTTCCGGTTGGAACTCTGTCACCGCATTCAGCTGCCGATAATCAATGCATAATCTATGTTCACCATTGGGTTTCCTCAATAAAACTACACTTGCATTGTAAGGTGATTCAGAAGGTGATATTATCCCAGCTGAAAGCAATTGTTGAATTTCATCTTTGAGAGATTTGGCTTTGGCGTATGGAACAGGGTAGGTTTTGACTCGCGCAGGTGTTGTATCCTTCAACTTCATGTCGAATTCTTCAAGATTTGTTAATCCTGGCTTGTCTGTTAGTATCTCTGCATAATTCTCTAAGCACTCTCGAATCTGCTGCTGCTGATCCGTCGTTAATGTTGAACTAATGTCCACATCTCGATAAGTCTCGTTGAATTGCAGTGGATACTCCACTCCCATTGAGTTTCCATGCTCAACTTCTGTTGCTACGGCCATTGCTATCAAATGTGCTGTCTCGGTGGGGGGTCTCTCGTTGTACTTCCGTAACAGGTTGAGATGAAAGATTTTCTCTTTCCCCTTTATAGCGATCTTGTAGTTTGTTCTGGAAATTTTCTCCTTTACTACATAAGGTCCTTTCCAACCGATTTGCAACTTGTTTTGACTTGTGGGAAGAAGTAATAGTACTTTTTCTCCCACCAGTAACTCTCTATCTTTCGCTTTCTGGTTGAAATTTAGGGCCATTCTACGTCGTGCTTGTCGTAGGTTGCTTGCGGCTAATTTCCAGCCAAGTTGAAGTCGTTGTTTTAACTCTTCCACATATGCGGATGCAGTCACAACAGTTTCATCAACTGAATCATCAGTCCAGGTACGAAGTAAAGCTTCTAATGGTCCCTTAATTGGACGACCAAACAACAGTGTTGCTGGTGCAATTCCCGTAGATTTGTGTGGTACCTCGCGGTACGCAAAAAGTGCTGCCGGAATGTATGTATCCCACGCCTCTGGTTTTTCTTGAGCTAGTTTCTTCAAGATGGTTATTAGTGTCCCATTAAATCTTTCCACAGCTCCGTTTGAAGCAGGGTGGTATGGAGAAGTACATATCTGCCTAGATTGGAACATTCTAAACACTTCCTCCATCAACTTTCCTTTGAACTGAGATCCGTTGTCAGTCAGGATCCGGATTGGAAATCCTAATCTTGTAAATATTCCAAGTAGAGCTTCTGCTACATGCTTGGAATCACTCGAAGGCATCGGCACAGCTTCCGCCCACATCGAGCATGTGTCTACTAGTGTTAGTATGAATCGATTCCTCTTCTTTGTCAGGGTGAGAGGTCCGACTATGTCCACAGCCACTTTCTCGAATGGTGTGCCAGTGATGGGCATTTCCCCTAATGTCGCTGGTGGTGTCCAGTGCTTTGGGGCTACTCTCTGACATTCTGGGCATGATTTGACATATCGTTGAATGTCCGCGTTTATTCCAGGCCAGTAGTAGTGAGTTGAGATTCGTTGCATGGTTGCGTTGATTCCCATATGTCCGCTAAACGGCATACTATGTCCCATCTCCAGTATTTGTGTTCTGTAAGTAGTTGGAACAACCAGTTGAGAATACTCTTGTCCCAACTTTCCTGCCTTTCTGTGAAGAATTCCATTCTTCATGTAGAGATCACCCTTCCCAGGAGGTGTATGTGATTTTGGCAACTTACGGAAGCACGTCCCAAGTGAACTATCTGTTGCTTGGGCTTGTTTTAAATCTTCGGGCTGAAGATTTGCTGGTGTCGTAGTCGTTGGAGTTTCCTTGGCCTGTTGGCGCGTAGTCACCGCTGATGCTATCATTGGCTGTACTGGTTCTCCTAAAAAGACGTATCGACATCCAAGCATGACAGGGTAGATTGGATCTTCCATGACCGCTGCTCTGATTTCTCCCGTAACATAGCGTGAAGTTATGCTGACCTTGGCAACAGGAAGTGTCATAGGTACGGAACTTTTCAGAAATCCCTGTATTTCGACGGTTTCATCTGTAACTTGCTCTGGGTTTACCAATGAGGCTTGTACAATTGCGTCGAAAAATAAACCTGTATCATAGAGACATTCCACTGTCCATCCATTCAGGTTGACAGATTCTATGACTGGCAGTTTGAAGTTGGTGTTCCGTTGCGTGTCCATATTGGAATAAGCATTCTGGTTCCTTCTCGCTGCTTTAGGTTTTACTGCACAGGCTGTGGTAAGAGGTTGAGGCTTCTTTTTGCAATCCCTTGTGTTATGAGCATGATTTTTACAATGGCTGCAGTAGAGCTTCTTCTCCCACTTGAACTGCTGGTTCTGATTTGTAGTGGTCTTATTTGATCCATTCGATCCATTTGGTTTGCTGGATTTCGGTTCTCCTTTATCTTTGGTCTTCTGAGGGAATTCGCGAGGAAGATTATTGGTATTTCGTTGATTACCTCCCGCCTCTTTCTGCGACTTTTCATATCTCTCTGCCAAAGTAATGATAGACTTCAATCTCTCAGCTCCATTCTGTGTTAAAAATGCTCTCATGTCCTGAGACATTTTCTGTTTGAGTTGATCTATCAGAATCATTTCTTCTAGATCTTGGTAGGTTTCCTCAAATCTAGACATGGTGCGCCATTTGTTTAGGTAGGATCTTAGTCTTTCTACGTATTGAGAGAAGTTCTCTCCAGCTTCCTTCCGAGCAGTCCTGAACTGTTTCTTGTAGTTCTCTCCGTCTATCTCGAATCTGGCTAATAAGGCTTGTTTTAGGATGTTATAATTGCCCAACTCCTCCGGTCGTATCCTAGAAAATACTTCGTAAGAAATTCCGCGAAGTCCTTGTGACAATTTAACTGCCCATTTGGTCTCCTCCAGTCCGCACATCACACACATCCTCTCGAATCTTGATAAATAATTTTCGATGATGTCTGTTTGTTCATTGAAAGGTTCCAATGGAAAAGACATGGCGTTCACTTGAACTGAAGCTGCTTCCCCTGGTGGTTCAGCTGAAGATCTACTTTGATCTGTTGAGGGATTCTGTTGGTTCATGATTTCCAGTCGTCGTAACTCGGTTTCATTGTCCAACTTCCTCATTTCCAGTTCATGTTTTTGTCTTCTTTCTTCTTGTTCTCTGTTTGCCTGTCTATCCTTCTCCTTATTTTCATTCTCCGCTTGTAGACGTCTTTCCTCCTTTTCCTTCTCAGCTTGTAGACGTTCATGTTTCTCGAATTCCTCGCTAACATACTGAGCTAACTCCTTACCTGTTAGGTCGCACTGCTTACCAGTCTCCATGAAAAGATTTCTCAGTCTGGCGGCGTCTGCCATTCTTACCTTTTTCTTGTCTTCTCTGAAGGTGAATACGCCTGTATACCTGGAGAATAGACTTTAAGCAAAGCACGTATGTCTGATTAGAGTTATCTACCTACTTTATCAATATCTAATGATATGATAACTATGACTAGGTGAATGTTACTATCCTAACCTGCTATATTCTACTTTCTTATTAAAGAAATCCCGGACGAGCCCCCAACTTGTCGGATATGGGTTTGATTGATGGCTCAACCCCACAGAGATAAATGATGAAAAATCATTTCTCCCCATGTGATCCTGCCCGTTTAATTAATTTTGTTGTCCTGACTCAATTGTTGAGACCAGAAATAGAGTTTTAGAGAACCAAGGAATACCTTTAGGAAATACTGAAAAAGTTGTACTCCCTTTTATACCCAATTTATTCCCTATGTGGTTCCTTGCCTCTCCTCTACCAACTAATTAATTCTATCTAGGGTAATTTAAAACAATTTTATTATGACAAGTAAAATACAATCAATACATGACATGACCTTATTTTTCTTTGTTGATTTAATACACATAAATATGGATTTTGTAAAGTGCATTCAAAATTACAATTTCCTGTCATAGAAATAAGGACATATACATATACATTAAATATTACAGACTTGATGTGCCCATGATCAGGTAGATAATTAACCGTTTAGATTTTTCTCAGTGGCCTGTAAAGCTAATCTTTTACTGGTCTGGATGATCTGAAAAAAAAAAGAACTGTCTCCAATCAGGATTCTCCACTTCCAGCTTTGGGAATCACTCTGGCTATCATCAATTGTAGTATTATTTATTGTGCCTGGGTGTACTAGAATATAAGTTGGCTCTTGTTTTCCTTTGTCTTGGCAGGTACTTATTTTAAATAAAGATTACCTCTCCTATGAGACAAATGGAATGGTTGCAGGTAGATAAGGTTCGACGCTACTCTGTCAAGGGCATCACTCAACCATGTGCTCACTCAACAGGTGCTGCCTTCAAACTTCACCAAGTCAGGTCTGGATTGACATGAATAAGACCACTACCTGAAATTCCATCAATCACATAATTCGAATAATATCAGAAATATGACATTAGGATTTACATGTAAAAGCCTAAGAACATAACCAGGGAAAACAATAAAATGGATCCTGTTCTTTAGAGAAAATAACATTCAATATGGGTATTCTTAATTAATAGTTTATCTATAAACTATAACAATTAAATTAACTTCTTCGTTCACCACACGTGTTCAACCGAGTCTACTTACCAACTCTCTTCTGGGAAAATAGGCTCACAACTAACTACAATTTAACTGAATTAAATGTGGTGTTTACCTTATTTATCAGAATGACCTCAACATGTCGACACGTTTCATGATCTGAATGAGATGCAATTTCTCACAGCGATTTCGTAGGCTGAGGATGTTCTTTTCTAATGAATTTTGAAACTCTCTCACTCCTTCCGCTGCTTCAGTTCTTATGTCTCATGCTGGCTGATGTACAAACAGGCCATGTCGCTCTGCGCGCTGCTATTTATACGGTCCTTTCCGAGTTAATGTTTTTCATTCCCAACGGGTATATTAAATCTTGGATCGTACCATTATGGAACAAATAAATCCGTTGCGGTGAACGCCGATTTTTGTCGTCCTGGAAATATTTAATCGTGATGTTACGTTTGTGAAAATCTAATATATCACAATCCACTGTGGCAACATCTAATGTGACAACATCCACTGTGACAATATCCCCTGTAACAACATTCACTGTGTCAACATCCACTGTGACAACATCCACTGTGAGAACAACCACTGTAACAACATCCAATGTTACAACATCCACTGTAACAACAACCACTGTGACAACTTCCACTGTGACAACATCCAATGTGACAACATCTAAGTGACAACATTCACTGTGACAACATCGAATGTGACAACGTCCAATGTAACAACATTCACTGTGACAATATCTAATGTGACAACATCTAATGTGACAATATTCACTGTGACAACATCCAATGTGACAACATTCACTGTGACAACATTCACAGTGACAACATTCACTATGACAAAATCCAATATGACAACATCTAATGTGACAATATTCACTGTGACAACATCCAATGTGACAACATTCACCGTGACAACATCCACTGTGACAACATCCAATGTGACAACATCCACTGTGACAACATCCAATGTGACAATATCTAATGTGACAACATCCATTGTGACAACATCCAATGTGACAACATCCACTGTGACAACATCCACTGTGACAACATTCACTGTGACAACATCCACTGTGATAACATCCACTGTGAGAACAACCACTGTAATAACATCCACTGTGACAACATCCACTGTGACAACATCTAATTTGACAACATCCACTGTAACAACATCCAATGTGACAACATTCTTTGTGAGAACAACCACTGTGACAACATCCACTGTGACAACATCTAATGTGACAACATCCACTGTGACAACATCCACTGTGACAACATCCAATGTGACAACATCTAATATGACAACATCTAATGTAACAACATCTAATGTGACAACATCTAATGTGATTACATCCAATGTGACAACATCCACTGTGACAATAACCAATGTGACAACATCTAATGTGGCAACATCTAATGTGACAACATCCACTGTGACAACATTCACTGTGACAGCATCCACTGTGACAACATCTACTGTGACAACATCCACTATGACAACATCTAATGTGACAACATCCAATGTGACAACATCCAATGTGACAACATCCAATGTGACAACATCCAATGTGAAAACATCTAATGTGACAACATCCAATGTGACAACATCTAATGTGACAACATCCAATGTGACAACATCCCCTGTAACAACATTCACTGTGACAACATCCACTGTGAGAACAACCACTGTAACAACATCCAATGTTACAACATCCACTGTAACAACATCCACTGTGACAACACCCACTGTGACAACATCTAATGTGACAACATCTAATGTGACAACATTCACTGTGACAACATCGAATGTGACAACGTCTAATGTGACAACGTTCACTGTGACAAGATCCACTGAGACAACATCCACTGTGAGAACATCCACTGTGAGAACAACCACTGTAACAACATCCACTGTAACAACATCCAATGTGACAACATCTTTTGTGACAAAATTCACTGTGACAACATCCAATGTGACAACATTTAATGTGACAACATCTAATGTGACGACATCCAATGTGACAACATCCAATGTGACAACATTTAATGTGACAACATTCACTGTGACAACATCCACTGTGACAACATCTAATGTGACAACATCTAATGTGACAACATCCAATGTGACAACATACAATGTGACAACATCTAATGTGACAACATCTAATGTGACAACATCCAATGTGACAACATCTAATGTGACAACATCCACTGTGACAATATCCAATGTGACAACATCTAATGTGGCAACATCTAATGTTACAACATCCACTGTGACAACATTCACGGTGACAGCATCCACTGTGACAACATCTAATGTGACAACATCCACTTTGACAACATCTAATGTGACAACATCCAATGTGACAACATCCAATGTGACAACATCCACTGTGACAACATCTAATGTGACAACATCCAATCTGACAACATCTAATGTGACAACATCCAATGTGACAACATCCACTGTGACAACATCCCCTGTAACAACATTCACTGTGACAACATCCACTGTGACAACATCCACTGTGAGAACAACCACTGTAACAACATCCAATGTTACAACA
>CAWUFQ010000049.1:80000-87500 GCA_963921405.1 Cepaea hortensis | reverse complement strand
GTGAAAAACAATAAATATATGAATAATGAAGCCACAAACAATTTATTGCCAGGCATATCTCGCTGTATCTCGTTAGAAGCATAATACATAAATAATTCAAGATATATTAAAGCAATATAATGAATCCTTATATAAATATAATATTAATGTAATAAAAGCTATTAAAAATATAAATATGACATTTATGTATACATGTCGTAGGTTGGTGTCGTGGACACAAAAAGACTTGACTTTCCAGCGTTTTGTTAAAGATGGAGTTTCGGTGGCTGCATGACGTTGAATATCCTGGCTTAGATAATTAGCAGCAAATCAAATGGTTTGGCTATGCAAGTAGGTTACCATTCAACAGCATACCACAACAAGAAATGATGTACAGACCAGATGGAAACAGGGGAAGAGACCGACCACGTAAACGTTGGACGGAGGGAATAGCAGAGTCCATGGGAATATCGATGCATGAAGCCCATAATAGGGCACTCTCACGATGTTAATACTTCACTTCGACACCGCAAGGTACAAGAGGAACATGATGAGATGAGATGAGATGATTATTAGTTTGTTTGTAGTAATAAAATACATTTACTTTAGAGACTTTCACTGACTATGTTTGTTGTTGTTGTTGTTGTGTGTGTGTGTGTGTGTACATGCATATCCTATTTACAGGACATCGTTGTCAACACCATCATTTTACTGCCGTTGTTGATGTCTTGGCAAGTTGTACGTTCAGTAATTTGCCATTGCTTTCTGAACGACCAGCTCCCATACCAACACGTTAAAACTCCAGCGCGACACGGTCTGCTGCCAAATCAGTCGCGGCCTCGTTTCGAACACGCGGTCAGCGGCTCACGAATCGCGTCCGCAAAACTTGTATATGTGTATAAATAACCCTAGGAGTCCTTCTCTAGAGGTGCTATTCGCAGGAGTGATAAGATCAACTTTTCTGATGATGTATATCTTCTCTCCGGGGCATGTTGGTGGGCTGGGGAATGAACAAGCAGGCAGATTGGCTGGCTTTACAACACTTGGTGGAGTATTGATGCATGACAAGGCAGACGTGGTTGCTGCCTTGTGGGAGCACGTGTACACCTCCGAGGAGCAAATGGATCACCATGGTCTGGCAAGAATTCAACAGCGAGGAGTGACGAGAGGATCTGGCCGCTGCTCGACGCTTAGAGGAAAGGCGAGACGCACATATAATCAGATTGCTACTGGTACTATTGAGATTGGAAATCTTCGCTGGCTTCTAAGGATGGGGATGGAGCGCTTATGGGAATGCCCCGAATGTTCTGTTGTCGTTTCCTAAATCAATCAATCTATCAATCAATCAATCTGATGACGTATGGTGGGTCTGCCCTCTGCCTCTCCCAGCTGCCACTTCAAACCTGGTCAACAGGTGGTCAGCACAGGGCTAGGCTAATCAAGAATGTTGACCTCCAACTCCTGGTCAGGGATACCAATCTCTAACTGTAAAATAGAACACAGTGCACGCCTTAGATAGACTGAACTAATGTTCAGCTCGTAGCAGTTATCTGTAGTTACAGTAAATGGCATTTACCTTTAAGTATATCTTATAGATCTGAACATCTGTACTTTGGTATACAATCTAACGGATATCTATACAAATTAAAGCTCTAGATAGCCGATAGCATCATTTACATCATTATTTGCTGTATAAGAGGGTATTCATCAAACTGATGAAAAGCATTACAACGACAACATTTACATATCTGTTTTGGAAACGACCAATGTGAGCTAGTCTGTATCATCCTGAGTGTGAATAAACATACGAGAAAGAAAACAGGTGGTGTGGTGTTTTTAAGAAATCCAGAAAGGGTGACTGGCAGATGTTGAGTCGGAATAAACATATGAGAAAGAACACAAATGTAGTTTGCAATCTGCGTAATAACATAAGCAAGAATGTCACTGCTATACCTCTAAAAAAAACACAGGGGGTTGCTGCATGATAGCATAAGCAAGGATGACGCTGTTATCATTCTAAGAAAACCCCATAGTTGCATTTCTCTATTAACATGAACAAGTCTGACACAGTATTACTCTGACATCCTGCTGCACCTTTAGGAATAAAATAGTTACAGTTTCAGACTGTGTCCAGTGCATACATATTCTCCACTACGGCGAGGCAATGAGTGTGAGAAACAATCTTCTTCTCCTTAGTTCATAAATCAAGTTGCTAATATGTAGAATACACACGTCTATATGAGGCTGTTACATCCCCATAGATTGGTGATGATAATAATTCAATTATCTATTGAAACGAGAAAAAGAGTGTTGAAGTGCTGCATAGAACCTATTCTTTTGTATGGATGTGAAGCGGGGACAACGAGCAGCCAAGCTGAAAAGCATCTGATGGCTGTGGAAATGTGGTTTCTGAGGAAAATGCAAAGAATACCATTGACAAACAGAAAAACCAATGAACAAGCCCTTCAAGAAACAAATGAAGATCGTAAACTGATTAGGGATATTAGACGTAGACAGTCAAAACTTCTTGGGCACGTTATGAGAAGAAAGTAATTGGAGAACTTGGTGACAACTGGCAAGATCGAAGGGAAGAGACCAAATGGAAGACCGAGAAGTAAATACCTGGATGATGGCTTGGCCACGTGACATGTTCGAGACAGAAACAGGGAGCTGAACCATGACTCTGGTGATCTTGTGAGATGGCGAAACATGACCGCCCACGCTTATCGGCATGACACATGATGGATGGATGGATGGAATAATTATTACAAGGCTATGGTATATGTATAAAAAGGCTTTAGTATACACGTAAAAAGGCGTTGGTATACATTCACAGATATGATGTCAGAAGTCTTCAGCAATAACAGTGGAGAACTAAAATACCCGAGGACTGTACTGCGTGGGATATTTCATGAAATCCAAGGCGGTTGTAATATAATGGATCACATTACATTGCAACCTGGAAATAAAGAGATCGATAGATAAGCAAAATAAGGTGTAAGGAAACGAAGGGGCCGACAGATTGGCAGTAAGGTGTCAAACTGTATCCGTCTAATATAGCCAAAGCATACGAAGAGATCAAGTGGTTTATAAAAAGCACTTATGGAACCAAGGTTTAATCCGAATGTTCTGCCAGAAAGATGGCCAGAAATATGACTGGGGTGAACAAATAGCAATCTTCAGATTCTGTACAGGATAAACAGGCTGTATACAACTTGTTCAATAAACTAAAGATAGAAGATACTGATATATGTTACTGTGGAGCTGGTAACATAACACTAAATATGTGATATAAGTACGTCCAACACAGGAGACATATGATACAAGTGTCTCCAACATCAATCAATCATGTGCCATGCTGGAAAGCGTGGGCGGTCATGACTCGCCATTTCACTCGATCACCAGAGTCGTGGATCAGCTCAGTGTTCCTGTCTCTACAATGCCATGCGGCCAGGCCATCCAAGTATTAACTTCTCGGTCTCACCCTTCGATCTTGCCAGTTGTCACCACGTTCTCCAATCCATTTCTTCTCATAACATGCCCAAAATATGTTGACTGTCTACGTCTAATTTCTCTAATCAATTTACGATTTTCATTTGTCTCCTGTAGTACTTGGTCATTGGTTTTTCCGTCTATCCATGGTAATCTTTGCATTCTCCTGAGACGCCATATTACTGCAGCCATCAGAAATGTGTCCACCATAGAGAGAAATATGATGTAGGTGAGTCCAACATAAGGAGAAATATGATGTAGGTGTGTCCAACATAGGGAGAAATATGATGTAGGTGTGTCCAACATAAGGAGAAATATGATGTAGGTGTGTCCAACATAAGGAGAAATATGATGTAGGTGTGTCCAACATAAAGAGAAATATTATGTAGGTGTGTCCAACATAAGGAGACATATGATGTAGGTGTGTCCAACATAAGGAGAAATATGATGTAGGTGTGTCCAACATAAGGAGACATATGATGTAGGTGTGTCCAACATAAGGAGAAATATGATGTAGGTGTGTCCAACATAAGGAGAAATATGATGTAGGTGTGTCCAAAATAAGGGGAAATATGATGTAGGTGTGTCCAACATAGGGAGAAATATGATGTAGGTGTGTCCAACATAAGGAGACATATGATGTAGGTGTGTCCAACATAAGGAGAAATAGGATGTAGGTGTGTCCAACATAAGGAGACATATGATGTAGGTGTGTCCAACATAAGGAGAAATATGATGTAGGTGTGTCCAACATAGGGAGAAATATGATGTAGGTGTGTCCAACATAAGGAGAAATATGATGTAGGTGTGTCCAACATAAGGAGACATATGATGTAGGTGTGTCCAACATAAGGAGACATATGATGTAGGTGTGTCCAACATAAGGAGAAATATGATGTAGGTGTGTCCAACATAAGGAGACATATGATGTAGGTGTGTCCAACATAAGGAGAAATATGATGTAGGTGTGTCCAACATAAGGAGACATATGATGTAGGTGTGTCCAACATAAGGAGACATATGATGTAGGTGTGTCCAACATAAGGAGAAATATCATGTAGTTGTGTCCAACATAAGGAGAAATATGATGTAGGTGTGTCCAACATAAGGAGACATATGATGTAGGTGTGTCCAACATAAGGAGACATATGATGTAGGTATGTCCAACATAAGGAGAAATATGATGTAGGTGTGTCCAACATAAGGAGACATATGATGTAGGTGTGTCCAACATAAGGAGAAATATGATGTAGGTGTGTCCAACATAAGGAGACATATGATGTAGGTGTGTCCAACATAAGAAGACATATGATGTAGGTGTGTCCAACATAGGGAGAAATATGATGTAGGTGTGTCCAACATAAGGGGAAATATGATGTAGGTGTGTCCAACATAAGGAGAAATATCATGTAGTTGTGTCCAACATAAGGAGACATATGATGTAGGTGTGTCCAACATAAGGAGAAATATGATGGAGGTGTGTCCAACATAAGGAGACATATGATGTAGGTGTGTCCAACATAAGGAGAAATATGATGTAGGTGTGTCCAACATAAGGAGACATATGATGTAGGTGTGTCCAACATAAGGAGACATATGATGTAGGTGTGTCCAACATAAGGAGAAATATGATGTAGGTGTGTCCAACATAAGGAGAAATATGATGTAGGTGTGTCCAACATAAGGAGAAATATGATGTAGGTGTGTCCAACATAAGGAGACATATGATGTAAGTGTATCCAACATAAGGAGTCATGATACAAGCGTGTCCATATTAGGGAAAACACATCCACTTATTTTGCCTTCCACTCCTCCCATTTGATGAAAAACCCTATGGAGATGAGAATAATCTCAGGTAGACATTAAAGATATTCAGGCTGACGTCTGAAAGAGAACGAGGAAGAAGTAGATAGCACACCTAACAGCCCTTGAAACCCGTATGTTCTCGTCGCGCCGACACGACGGAAGAGGAATGACACTATCATCCCGCTGTGTTAGCAATACTACCCGAGGTTCATACTGAACCTTGCCAAGACACACGATAAGTCAGATGTGGTTAGAGCCCCTGGGATCGTGTGACTATTGTCTAAGAACAGATAAATCATCATAGACTGGAGATAATGGTGCTGCAGGGAGTGACTAGAGGATCTGGCCGACATTCAGTTCTCCAGGCCAGACGGACACATAATCAGGCTGCAACTGAGAAAGTTGGTGGCATGTCTTTTACAGAACGTTGCAATCTACCTCATCATTTTAAGGCTGTTTGTGGTTTACTGGGCAGTGTTTACAATTAGTCTTGGTACTCTTCTATGGTTGTTGAAGCTGGGATGGAGCGCGAATGGGAATGTCCCGAGTGCAATTATATCGGTTCTTGACCCAACTCATCTCAACTCATCGTGACAACATGCCTATGACATATCACGTTATACATAACTCTAGAATGAAATGTTTGGTTTTCCCTCTGACAAACACAAATGTGATATGGCGTGTTTTGATAATCTGTCATTCAATAAGTCGATACACACGCCGGCAAAGGGAAGTTCTAATCCATATGTCACCTAAACGTCCTGTAATGTCACACGTCTTGTGACATGTCAGCTTAGTTTATTAGAGCTCATTCAGTGCTGGGCTATTTATGGAGCTAACGTTAATTATCATAACACGGCTTTCACTGTCAAATATACTGCAAATCAGTGATTCTCAAACTGTTTTACCCATGGCTCCGACCATCTTGAGTCTGATTTAGGGCCTACATCTCTCATAGCCTCATAGTCGCTGTTAGCTTCAGAAATGTGTCTAGAGACACGCCCTCTTTATGAGTGTAACATGTATCGGGCTAGGATGAAGTGATTGTAATGTTAACTAAGTCAATTAGTGAAATGCATAGAGTAGTGGCTAGCATGCTTGTCTGTCGGCCTGTTGGTCATCTGTTCGAATCTCCATCGAAACATAAAAATGGTTGATTCAATGTATCTGAGCTCCTGGCTAGATCAAGCATTAAATGGGTACCAGAAAATGGCTTGGAAATAAAGGCGGGCGGCATGATATTTTCAGAGAAAGGAGACTACCTACTATATAAACTGAAAATTTGACCTCGGGAACCTAATGATCGTCACAGAAAATGAACCTACAACCTCCCTAAGCGAGGCAGGGGACTTGACCTTTACGTCACGGGACTGGCAAGGCAAACGGGATTGAGGTGATATCTAAAACCACACTGAGAAGTTCATTAAGAGACAGATGAATAATCAAGGGAGGACAAGGAGGCAGCTGCAGAAGATAGCAAAAGATAGGACGGTGAGTTTTGCTGAGAGCCCCAGCTAGAACTAGGTGACTAGGTAGAAAAGAAAGAAAAGGTTTCTAAGATATATGGCAGTCAACAGACTTAGAGCACTTAACTTCCTTAACAACATAGAAAGCACGCTTCACGTGTGTATATCGACCATGTAGCAAGTCGTTATCAGAATCTGCCGACAGGTGAGTGTGTCTACCCGCTACCCTACCGGGGCTCTCTCTATAGATATATGCGTGGAGCTTCAATTCTTTTTCGTGTTTAAATTCTAAATCACCCGAATGTTGGTCGATGCCAAGACTACAGGTACAGCAAGCCAACGTCAAACCGCTACACCACCGAAGCTCCGATATCTTCTACGAGGGTAAGTTAATAAGTAAGTCACAAATGGCTGTAGAAACATAACTAAATATGATAACAACTTGAAACCAGTTTATTTGTATACATACATTGTCCTTTTATTTCCACAAACATTGATGCACTTATCCCATAGTTTTATCAGTTCTCCAAAACCGACTGCATATAACTGCGTGCTTTGTTTTCTAAACCACGTTTTCACTTCACATTCAACTTTGGCGTCATTCGCGAAATGTCTCCCGCCAAGGTGGGTTGTCAGTCGACTTAGCCCCTAGCGATTTCCAGTAAAGCGGTGCATAGTTGGGTAGAAAAAGTTACGCGGGCGAGTCAATAAGTAAATCACGCAGTTCTGTGGGATGGCAGGTAAATGAGAACAGGGC
>CAWUFQ010000049.1:72500-75000 GCA_963921405.1 Cepaea hortensis | reverse complement strand
TTGATGTTTCATCCCCCAATGATAATTCCTTTCATATCTTCCATATTTCTGAAAATATTTTCACAGTACAGGTAAAAAAGATCTGGAAACATTACACATTCATGTCTCACACCTCTCTTGGTTGGCTGAAATTGATCTATTTCATTATCAATTCTGATGGCAGATTGTTGTTTCTAATATATGTTTTTTACAAGTCTAAGGTCTTTCCCATCAATTTGTAAATCTGCAAGCATCTCTGTCATGTTGACATGTCTTACTCTATCGAAAGCCGTTGTGAAGTCAATAAAACAAAGATGTTTTATTTACTTCTATAGAACGTTCAATTACTGTTCTCAGTATATACTCATCATTTACTGTACCATTGTCTTCTACAAACCCACAATGTTCTTTTCCTATTTCAGGTTGTATTTTCTTCATCTTTGCATGATAACTCTTAGCAGAAGCTTGGTGATGTGACTCATTATACCAATTGCTCCATGTTGATCATATTCCAAAGCTCTTGATTTTTTGGGGATTACAATAAATACAGAATTACATAATTCATGAGGATTATCTCCAGTATCATATATTGTGTTCGGAGGTCTGGTGACTTGATCTATTCCATATTTTTCTAAAGCATTAATCGTTTCTGTTGTGATGTTGTCTGAACCGGGGGTCTTGCCAGTTTTCATATGGTTAAGAACATTCTGAGCCTCCATCTTCAAAATTGATGACCCTTCATTATTATTTTGAATATCATATTGTTCTTCTCTGTTATCATCATGAAGGCTTTTAACATAATCTGACCATACATGTAAAATCTTATCTTTATCTAGTATGATTTTTCCATCTTTTGTTTCTAGGCAGCCTGCTGATGTACGTGTTCATTTATTAGTAAGCTCCTGAGTTCTTTTGTGCATTAATTTTGTATTTTTACTGTTGTGTTGGTTTTGAATTTCTATGCACTTTTTCTCGAGCCATGCTTCTTTTGCTTCCTTACATAATGTTCTGACTTTTGTGTGAATTACTTTATATTTGGCAGGATTATTTTTGTTGTTTCTTCTTGTTTCCAAATTTTTCAGTCATCTATTTCTATAAATGTTTATGTGCGCGCGCGCACGTGTGGAGAGAGAAAGAAAGAAAGAATGAAAGACAGAAATCGTGTGTGTGCTGTTACAATGAGATATTGAAAACTTTCGTGTGTGTGTGTCTGTGTGGGTGTGTGTGTGTGGGAGGGGGGGGGGGACTACAGGACGTTATATGTATATATATCCACGGAGTTTCTAAGGCTTGCCTGGGTCATTCAATGACTTCCTCATGTGATCCCAACGGCCTGTAATCTTCACAAGCTGACACAGGCACCTGTAGCATACTGACCAGGTAGCATAAAACCCGATCAATGGTTGTTGTATGCCCTTCGCTTAATGACTTCAATACTTTCTAACTGTAACTGGCGGGAGGAAACTTGCCGGGTCAAGGATTTCTATGTCAGGCAGGCATATTACGAAAATCACAAGACATAAGTTCTAATCCCCGGAAACGCCAGACTTTTGATGTTTGGGGTGAAATAAAACCCCTACCCTATACACTGCATGCGACCGTTTGGTGAAGAGATCTAAACGCCGTCCTTCAAAAGGCTTCCTCGCAGACATTGCTATCATACAAACGCCCTAATTAGGATGTTAATTGTCAGTTGGAGAGGGACAAATAAACCAAATAAACCTGCTCTAAACTGTCGGTCGGTCTGTCTGTCTGTCTGTCCGTCCGTCCGTCCGTCCGTCCGCCCGTCCGTCTGTCCGTCTGTCTGTCTGTCTGTCTGTCTGTCTGTCTGTCTGTCTGCCTGTCTGTCTGTCTGCATGATTGTCTGCCGGCCGGATTGTCTGTCTGTCTGTCTATGAAATGCGACACATAGCCAAACCTATACAATACAAAACCCGCAGTCATACACCTTGCGTAATGGGTAGTGCAGGTATTTCACGTGGTATCTCCAAATTGCTTAGAACCTGTAGCCTGGGACTTAACAATTTGCCTTCGGCAGGTTAACGGATTACTTGTTAATATCCGCCAGACGCCTGTTGAAAGAACACGTACCAGGTAGAATGGGCCTTTGTTTGGGCAATATTATATTTAACTAAAACCGTGTTTTCTAAGGGGCAGTTTGAATAAATCAATCAGGTACCTCCTCCACAATGAGGGTTGGCAGCAATAGAACTCCAAAACCCCCGGGAAGGTTAACCCGGTCAACAAATGCACGCAGAAGTCGGATGTGTCGGCCTAACGGCGCAAGAACGCAGCTCTGCTGTAAACAGGCACAACGCGATCACGTCCGAAAAAAAAACTCCGGATGAACGAAGAAGAAGTAGAAGAACTCCAACACTGTCTGTCTCTCGTCTTGATTGTCCTTTCTGTTCGCGTATCTCTTTTTAATTTATGTTTCACTTCTGCCATCACCTGTTATTACATGTCCAAGATAGGAGAAACTTGTTACTTGTTCTAGTATCTCCCCGTTTACTGTGATATT
>CAWUFQ010000049.1:0-67500 GCA_963921405.1 Cepaea hortensis | reverse complement strand
GATATTGTGTAAGGCCATCCCTGTGTAAAAAAGGGAACTTTACGGTCTGGACGACCACTGTATTGATCTATCACCACAAATAAACGTGTGTGTAAGTACTTTCACTATCGGAATGGCGTCGGTTGATTCTTCGCATTTCATTTTCAAAGTTTGATGTGAAACTTTAACTGTTGTTGAGCCAAAGCTTTGACGTTGACCTTCCAGTTAAATTGTTACGAGAGAAGTTGCTTCGAGGCAGGCAGGTAGGCAGACCGACCGGCAGGCAGGCAGACCGACCGACAGGCAGGCAGTCAGGCAGGCCGACCGACCGACCGACAGGCAGGCAGACCGACCGACCGACTGGCAGGCAGGCAGGCAGGCAGATCGACCGACAGGCAGGCAGGCAGACCGACCGACAGGCAGGCAGGCAGGTAGGCAGACCGACCGACAGGCAGGCAGGCAGGCAGGCAGATCGACCGACAGGCAGGCAGGCAGACCGACCGACAGGCAGGCAGGCAGGTAGGCAGACCGACCGGCAGGCAGGCAGACCGACCGACAGGCAGGCAGTCAGGCAGGCCGACCGACCGACCGACAGGCAGGCAGACCGACCGACCGACTGGCAGGCAGGCAGGCAGGCAGATCGACCGACAGGCAGGCAGGCAGACCGACCGACAGGCAGGCAGGCAGGCAGGCAGACCGACCGACAGGCAGGCAGGCAGGCAGGCAGACCGACCGACCGACCGACAGGCAGGCAGGCAGACCGACCGACCGACCGACCGACCGACAGGCAGGCAGGCGACAGGCAGACCGACTGACCGACAGGCAGGCAGGCAGGCAGACCGACGGACCGACCGGCCGGCCGGCAGACAAAAAAAACACAGACAGACAGACAGACATATAGATAGATAGATAGATAGATAGATAGATAGATAGATAGATAGATAGATAGATAGATAGATAGATAGATAGATAGATAGGTATATAGATATATCGATTGATTGATTGATTGATTGACCGATTGATTGTCTGATAGGTTGATTGACTGATTGATTGGCGGATTGATTGATTGATTGATAGGTTGATTGACTCATTTATTGACTGATGTATTGAATGATTGATTGATTGATTGATTGATTGATTGATTGATTGATTGACTGATTGATTGTCTGATTGATTGACTGATTGATTGACGGGCCGACGAGCAGAAATTCAGACATATACAGAAAAATAATAAGCATATATTTGTTTAAACCGCATTGTCTTCCAGATAGATCCCTTCAGCAACTACAGACCTGGGCTAACGTTCATACAACTGTTAGAAATACTTATGGAACATCAGTCTTTAAAACATCTTTTATCTTCACTGCCGCATTGCTGATAATATCCCTAGCATCCTTGCTTGGCTGCTCTTTCAGTTCTAATTTGATATGAGGAAACAAGAAAAACTACATTGTTGCTCTCAGTCTGTAAACTCAAGCATAGTCCACATACGGGCTACTACTGCTTCTTGTGCCCTGGGCTGATTTTTGCGTGTGGGTTAGCTTTCCCTGTTACTAGTGTCCTTCGTCATCAGGTGATTCCACTCCGGCTTCAGAGGTACTTGTAATTGACGTCTCCAAGTCAAGGACGAGAAGACGACATTGACACCGTAGATTCCGTGGTACGAACTACTCTCCATCTTGTACTCCTCTGTGTCCCTCATTGGAACATACGTTCTCAACAACCCAGGCCAATCCAGCTTATATCTTTCTGTCTCCTCTGGCTTGCTCCATGTCCGCCCCATCTCTGTCTATACCTCCTGTGCTGTCTTTCCCAATAGTTAAACATTCCAATTTCGTGGTCATAAAGTTAACAACACAACGGCGTTTTATATGCTGTATTCAAAGAACATTATACGATTGCTCAATAACACCGAGGCAGCAATTGGGCATCTAAAATCGGGGCTATACAAACAGTAAGACTCCATAGTGATTTTACGATGAGCATGGAGATAACTTCTTCTTCTTCTTCTTTGCGTTCATCCGGAGTGTTTTGTTTTCCAGATGTGATTGCGGTGTGTCTAAGTTATGCGCCCTTGGGCCGAAACCCGTAGGCCAACACATCCGGCTTTAGCGTGCTTTTTTGACCAGGTAGTATTCCTGGGAGACTCTCACTTTTGCGGTACTGTCCACAACCCAGCTGGCCAAGTTGGAGCGGTCGAAGACAACGGTCATCCCTCAAAGGAAGGCAGGGACAGTCCATAGCATTTTCCGCCATCCAGGGTGGCTTCCATAATTGCAGAGCCGACACATAGCGCCCTGGTGCTGGACTCACCGAGGGAATCGTCACGTCGTGCTCATGGCTGCTTTAAATCCTCACTTAAAAATATTGGGCATTTCGTTCGCCCCGGGCCGTTCCCGCACAAACCAGACCGGTCTGCAGCCAGTATCCACTCAGCGAGTTTTCGTTTCGGACATGTGCTTTGTCGATGTGCCCATCAGAGCTGTTCCAGGCACGACGGACATTCGGAAAACTACCTAGTCAGAGCTGTTCCGAACGAGAGCGGCATTCGGAAACTAGGTAGATTTTCCTAGCACGAGGGAAGACTAGTTAGAGCTTTTCCGGTCACGAAAGACTAACAAATGCTGCACATTCGAACAGTACCAGTGACTATGTGTGTTAACTATTTCAGCCACAATATTATTTGTCCATTTGTTTCATATGGCATATAACTCTGATGTTATATATCCATTTACTTCATAGGATATATAACTCTGCAGTATACACCTGGTGAGATAAATCGTGCAACCTATTGTTTGTGCCTTGTGGACATTTCCTTAGGTGAAATGAAGTAAGTCTCCGATAGACTCCTTGCGATTTTTTGCATGATACCTCCTCTATTTTAGTTTCCTGTCCCTTGTGTTATTTCTTTGTCCTTATCATTACACTAGTTCATGGTTGGATTTTGCACCTTCAGTTGGTTTTTTTTTTTATGGTGTGGTGTAGCCAGCTCCCAGATCGACTCACACTAGTCGTCTCTTCGACATGCCTGGTAGCTTACACTATTATTATTCTGTGCTTCCTTCGAGGACCAGAGTAACACCCACGGACGGGTAGGTCACCCAGTAGGGATTAATATGTTTTAGTGTATACCCGCCACTCGGATGATCATCGACACTAAAACGACTTCAGGGATAAATTTGTGCACCTAACATCTTGCACTTTTCCCATTACCATGTGTATTCTGATGCAAGGTTAATGCTTCGGAGAGCGACGTTTGCAGCAAAATACATAGAAATTGCAACACTGTTCTCAAAAACAGTATTGAGTCGTTACGTAGAACCGATTCTATTAAATGGTCTAAAATTTTGGAATGAGAACGAATTATTTAAGAGGTGAGATGCAACAGAGCTGTGGTTTCTGAGAAGAATGTTGCAAAATGTCCTCTGTAAAATCGCCCACAGCTGTGTTTCGAACTTGTGTATGCGGGGTTACGAACTGCGTCGGTAACACTTTCGCCAAGCAGCCGGTAACATAAAATCGCCATAGTCTTAATAATTATAAATAATATCATCACAGTCTTAATGGGTAAATTAAAATTTACTCGTCTTTAGTAAAATGTTCACAACTTGCAGCTGTCAAAACAGATATGATCATACCATGTTTGATGTCACGTGGGAGTTTCATGATCAAATATCAGATATGCAACATTGGTATGCAGTGGTATGATCCTTTCTTCGCCCTTTTTTGTTTTCTCAGAAAAAGTCGCAAGTGAAGAGAAAAAGTTAACTACATGCGTTTACATGTCCAAGAATTGCAACAGAAAGAAAACAAAACTATCGTAAAACTCGTGCCATGGTCACTTTGTAAACAGGTTCTCCAGAATATGGACAGCGAATACCCTAGACACTATGCAACCAGGTCTCCAGTATACAGACAGCGAATATTCTAGACACTATGTAACCAGGTCTCCAGTATATACACAGCGAATATCCTAGACACTATGTAATCAGGTCTCCAGTATATAGACAGCGAATATCCTAGACACTATGTAGCCAGGTCTCCAGTATATAGACAGCAAATATCCTTGACACTATGTAACCAGGTCTCCAGTATACAGATGTCGCGAAAAAGAAACTTGATAATTCGATCGATGAAAAAAAGAGACATTCGTCTGCACAGACACCGGCAGCCCTTTGATGTTGAATAGACTGAGGAACAAAATAAGTCGCGCCAAAAGTCTACACGGTCGGCATTCCTGTATGATGTGGGTTGTTCGAGAAACGTACAATGGCGCCATCCGTCTACAAGGCGGGAGTCAGCCTTTGAAGTGATAGACGGAATGTCTGGCCAGACGTCGGATGGAGTCTTGTAATGTGGAGAAGGTTCTCTAGATCACAGACAGGAGACAATTTCCCAGATGAAAGGGGACACCGGCCAGATGTTCACATTGAGTTGGGAAAAATAAAGAGCAAAACAACTTCTCGACGCCTCTGCGTCTAGACAAATTGGTGACGTCACTCAAGCCCCAATATAAAACTAGTTGCGGTAAACAAAGTTCGAGGAGTTGACCAAAAATTCTGAAGTGTTAAAGATCGGCGCAGTTTTCCGAGTTGTGTTAATTGAAAGAGACTATAGTATCAACGTGTTGATAATTTATCGGCGGACATAGATCCAGTCTGGGATTGCATAGTCTCAATCATCAACCGGAATAGGCATATGGTATTCTATTAATCATATCTAACTTAGAGTATGATTAGAAATAGAGTACAGTACTGTGCGGTGATATAATGTATTATAGGTGCGGTGATAGAAATAAGTGCGGTGCTAGAAAGTTTTATAGGAGCGTCGGCACTAGTGTCCTATTGTATGGCTTTAACTAGCTTGTGTGATATATCATTTTACTCAGGGAGTTCAGGACAATGTAGTGGGATAATAATTAGAGAGATTGAGGATGGTTGGGAGGGAGGAGGGGAATGTGAAAAGGTAGGATCTTCCAGTAGGGCATCTGCTGGGTTTCTACTCGTTCCTTTATTCTTTCCTGGTGTTGCCATGTCTAAGACCAATGTGATGAGCTATTTGGCCGTATGACAGAGATCGGATCTCTGTTATAGATCTGAGTGCTGCTATTGGCCTACACTCACCTAATTACTGTCAGGATTGAGTTGCTCTCACCATGATGTTCTCTACTCAACAGGTTCCACTTGAGTGTGCGATGATTTATTACGAAGAAGCAGTTTCGAAGTTTTATACAATGATGGCTCATAGAATGAAGACAGAGGTTACTGAGAGGATTTTACACGGGGCACAGAACCTAGTTGGTCTGCAGAAACCTGGCTTCTGCTGAGCCGGACTTGATGAACATAAGTGTTGTGTTTTCTGAGTGATAAGCTTCATCACCGAAGATTCATAGCTCATATACCAAGGACACACACACACACACACACACACAGACACACAGACACACACACACACACATATATATATATATATATATATATATATATATATTTTTTTTTTTTTTTTTTTTTTTTTTTTTTTTTTTTTTTAGCATATCCTTTTACAGGACTTAGCTGTAAACACCGGCATCTTTCAGCTGTATGTTGATCTCTTGGCAAGATTACGCTCAGTAGTTTGCCATTGCTTTCTGAGTGGCCGGCTCACATACCCCGTAAGTTACCGATGCGATTCGAACCACTGCTGATTTGAACCGTCATCACGTTACCTGACGAGAGTATACGAGATTACGGAGAAAAGTCATAACCTCTAAGCCACGAAGCCAACATTAATAGGTTGTTTGTTAAAGAGGGGGAAAATCTTATAATCAGAGACTTGTGAACAGTAGATTTTCCCAAGTGACATTTCAGTTAATTGAAAGGTTCTTCTTCTTCTTCTTCGTTCATCCGGAGTTTTTTTTCGGATGTGATTGCGTTGTGCCTGTTTACAGCAGAGCTGCGTTCTTGCGCCGTTAGGCCGACACATCCGACTTCTGCGGGCATTTGTTGACCGGGTTAACCTTCCCGGGGGTTTCTTAGGACGTTTGACTCTCACTGTTGTGGTGTTATCCCCCATCCCAGCTGGTCCACATAGAACAGCCAAAGATCCTGGTCAGCCCTTAAGGGAAGGCAGGGGCAGACCATGGGCATTCCCCGCCATCCAAGGAGGCTTCCATACTTGCAGAGCCGATACATAGCGCTCTGGTACTGGGCTCACCCAAGGAATCGTCACGTCCTGCACATGGCTGCTTAGCCTCACTTCCGTATATTGGGCCTTCCGTTCACCATAGGCTGTTCTTCCGGAAACCAGAAGTATGCAGTCTGCAGATGACATCCACACAGTGAGCTTTCGATTCGGACTTTCCATGTAATGGATTTGCTATCCAAGCAATATTCCATTTCATGCCACTAGGACACTTTTCCACCTTTTATGAAGTCCACACAGTGGGCTTTAGATTCGGACTTTCCACGTAATGGATTTGCTATCCAAGCAATATTCCATTTCGTGCCACTAGGACACTTTTCCACCTTTTATGAAGCCCACACAGCGAGCTTTCGATTTGGACTTTCCACATAATGGATTTGCTATCCAAGCAATATTCCATTTCATGCCTCTGGGTCTTCATGCACCTTTAAATGTCAACCTGTATGTAGTTAAAGTAAGCTGCAGTCAACTTGAGCTTGTTGATATCTCCATAGAGCTTGTCCTCAAATGAAGCAGGTGTGGGCCAAAATATCTTTCTCTGTTCTGCATACGTTGGGCAATCCTGCAGCAAATGTTTTGCTGTCATTTTTCCAGTTCTACAATTACATTCATCGGTATCTCCTATCTTTAGTTTATTGAACAAGTGGTATTTCAGCCTGTTATGTCCTGTGCGGAGTCTGAAGATTGCTACTTGTTCTCTTCGGTCGAGTTTGTAATATGCATCATCCTTCTGATGGCCTGGATGCTCCGATTCCCATTTGGTTCTATAAGTGCTTTTTATCAACCTCTTTGCCTCATTATAGGTTATGTCTATGTCAGGCTGTGGTAGTCGTCCGCCCTCTTTTGCCAGTCTGTCAGCCTCTTCGTTTCCAGGTATACTGCAATGTGATGGGATCCACTGTATTACAACTTTTTTGGATTTCTGGCATAGACCATGGAGTGCTGCTCTTAGGTCAGTTAGTTCTGTGCTGTTATTGCTCTTCAGTATTGAGACAGCTGACTTTGCATCTGTGAAGATAGCTATTTGCTTCTCTTTATTTTCCTCCATCAGGAGCATTTCTGCTGCAGTTTTCAGAGCCTCTACCTCCGCTTTGAAGTTACTTGAAAATTTTCCAGTTGCCATTGAATGTGTTTTTTTCACTCCATTTTTTAAATTTAGGAGAATTCCTCCTCCTCCATTCTCTATTGAATTTTTGGCTGATCCATCTGTATATGCATGGGTCCAATTCCTGCTTGGGTAATGTTCTTTTATGTAGTTTAGGGTTATTTCTCTTATTTCGGTTTCATGCTGAGTGTTCTTTTTCTCAATACCAGGAATGTTTTCTATCATCTCAGGCAGTTGCTGCTGTCTCCAAGCTGGGAACTTGTGTGCATTGTGTATGGGCTTGACTGTTGATATGTTAAGTATAGGATCTGCCCTAATCCTTCGTTTTGCAGTTTCTACAAAGTTGCTACGCTTCAGTCTTCCCTTTCCAAATCCATTAAATCTGATGTACATAGGGTGGTCTGTCAATCTTCTAAATTTTTCTGCTTGTTGCTGGGCTCTGCTATCTCTTCTATCCTGCATTGGTTGTAAACAAGTGATCTTTTCTAGTTCATTAATAGGCGTTGTCTTCAGGCTTCCAGTTATGATTCGCATTCCTTTGTTTTGGACTCTACTTATTTTGTTAAAGTTTGACTTAGCTGCTGTTGCCCAAGCTGCAATGCCATATTCCAGTACTGGCCTCACCCGTCCAGTATATAACTTCTTGAGAACTTTCTCATCTGCTCCCCACGTTGTACCAGCAAGCTTTTTCATGATTGCCATTCTCTGCCTTGCTCTTGTTCGATTTTTCTCAACCTGTGTCTTCCATGTCAGGCGACGATCAAAGGTGACTCCTAGATAGTTTGGATTTTCTTCATGGCGCAATATTTTTCCATTCAATACCAACTTAGGTTGCTGAGTTTTATTTGAGAGGGAGAACACTGTGCATGTTGTTTTCTCCTCACTTATCTTCACTAGCCATGATTTTGACCAGTCCTCTAGCGCTAATAAGGCTTGCTGTATTCTGCTGTTAGCTGTACTAATATATTCTTCAGATGTCCATATGGCTAGGTCATCTGCAAAGGAGGATGTGTGTACTCTGGCTGGAAAATTTTCTGTGATGTCATTTATATATGCTAGGAATAATGTTAGTGAAAGAACTCCTCCTTGAGGGACACCTTGCTCCAACAGCATCATTTTGCTTGTTTGTCCTTGTACTTTTGTCCTGGCAGTTCTGTTCTCAGGGTAGTGGCTGATCCATTTATACATTTTTCCACAAACATGCATTTTTTGCAGTTTTACTTTCAGTCCTTCCTTCCATACTTTATCAAATGCTTTTTCTAAATCTATCCAGACTGCTAGTGTGTGCTTTTCTCTTGGAAGGCATCCTCTATTTTCTGAGCTATATAGGTTATTTGATCTTCAGTGGATCTGTACTTTCTGGATCCTGCTTGGTGTGGTGTTAAGAGTTTGTTTTCTTCCAGATGCCATGTTAGCCTGCCATTGATAATGCGTTCCATTAATTTTCCTACACAGCTAAGTAGACTGATAGGTCGATAGCCATTTGGTTCTTCCAGGTCTTTTCCTTTCTTTGGGACTGGTATTAGTATAGCTTCCTTCCACGCCTGTGGGACTATTCCTCTCTTCCAGCTGTTATTTAGGACTGCTAGTAGTTTCTTCTTTGCCTTGGTGCCTAGTCCTATTAGCATTTCATTTGTGATTCCATCCTTTCCTGGTGATTTCTTCTTTTTTAGGGTATTCATTGCCTGTTCCATTTCATCCATTGTTAGATTTGCCATCATATATTCTGCTGCTGTCTCTGTATTGCTATGATGTATCTGTTTGTCTTTGATTGCTTTCTTCTGTTCGGTTGTAATATCAATGTGGTTTGCATTTGCATAGTGTTCCATTAGTGCATTTGCAGCCTTTTTTCCTGTAAGCAAGGCATTTCCTTGTTTAATTGTTATTTGTTTGTTTCTAGGTCCTTCATTGTTCATGGCTTTCACTAGTTTCCATAGTTTGCTTCCATCCCTGTCAAAATTCAGGTTTTCTGTTTTTTCCCTCCAACAATCTCTTGTTGTTTAATTTACTGTTCTTTTATATTTTGCTGAGATGGCTTTGAGAGAGATGTTCGCTTCAATTGTTTGTTCTCTCTCTGCTGTCTTCCTGGCATCGTCAACTTTGTCCTCCAAACTTTGTAGTTCTTCAGTCCAGTATGGTTTGTAATTTTTCCTCGCTCCTCTTGGAATGGACACAGTGGCTGCCTGTATTATCGCTCTGTTTAGACTTTCCACCTTTTTTTTTATGTTGCCATATCGTGTATTTATGTTTTCACAATATTTGTCTGTTAGTATGGCAAATCTGTCCCAATCTGCTCGTTTGTAATTCCAGAGGGGTAAGGGCTTTTGCTCTTGTGGAACATACTTCATGTTCATTACAAGCTTGATTGGTCTGTGGTCACTACCTGCTAATTGGTCCAGCACATGGCGATCGATTTTGTGGAGGATGTCTCCTGTGCAGAAAGCTAAGTCTGGAGTAGAAGTGGTAAGCCATCTTCTGGGGTAGAAGCTCGGTGTGTCATCCGCTTTGTTGAGTAGATGGAGATTTGAGTCTATTTCCCAGTCCTCCAATTCATCTCCTCTTTTGTCAGTATCTGGGTATCCCCATCTTTCTGAACGGCTATTAAAGTCTCCGACAATAATGCAGTTTGTGTCAGTTATTTTCATGTTTGAGAGTGTAAGGTCCTTATCTGCTGGGCTATACAGATTGTAGATTCTTATTTTCACGTCCTTTATCATTATATCAACACCTATAATTTCCGTTTGGTTGTCAGAGATCACAGATACTTCGCTGCAAGGTATTGTATTTCGTGTAAGTATTAGAACTCCTCCTTTGTGTCCTTCGCGGTCGAAACGTGTGGCCTGATATCCTCTGACTGAGAATTTGTGATTGGCGTTGAGGTGTGTCTCTTGAATGCATGCCACATCTATTCTATCTTTATGAAGACGCTGTGTTAGGGAGTCTTTCTTCTTGTAAACTCCTTCGGCATTCCACTGTAGTATGTTGAGTGTCCGGGGTATTTGGTCAATAGCTCTTAACTTACTCCTCTGTGCCTTGACTCCACAGCACAGGGGAAGGTGACCACCAGTAGTCATGGGTGGACCCCCTCGAGGCAGGGGGCCCGGCACTATCGCCGCCTGATGGGACTTCACTGGATTAGCACCATAACGATTAATTTTGTCATCATGAATTAAGTTACGTTGCACTGCTTTGTCAAGCCTGTGGCTCAGTACATCCGATTTCGACAAGCATTTTTCGGGATGCTTTCCCAAGCCTTTGACTGTCCCCAGTCTACCTACAAGGCAGCAGGTTTGTGCGTCGCTTCGTCTGGTCCCTCTCCCTTGACCTGTCCGACATGGGTGACCCTACCAGTAGCTGTGCTACCGTCGGCATAGCTCTTGGGGTCATTGGAACGCGCAAGCCCTTCTACCTCGTCAAGGTGGACGCACGGCAGAGGGGCGACACACATTCTACACATCACACACACACCTCTCACACACATACTCTTTGTTTTAATAAATTAATTGTTGTATTTATTTGTTAAAGCTAGAGTTGTTGAGTATGTTGTGTTGGGGAAGAATGAGAGGGGGCATGATCCAGGGGTGAGTGAGAGTAAGAAAGAGGTGTCTACAGACTGAAGGAGTTTTGTGGACGGATTCTGGTGGTTTCTCTAGGACAATAATATTGAGTTTAAAAAAAATTGTGGGTGTTGATTCCCCTCACTCCAGGGACGACACTAAAGTGATTAAGGATTACTACGACAATCGACAGCGAATATCCTAGACACTATGTAACCAGGTCTCCAGTACATAGACAGCGAATATCCTAGACACTGTGTAGCCAGGGCTCCAGTATATAGACAGCGAATATCCTAGACACTATGTAGCCAGGTCTCCAGTATATAGACAGCGAATATCCTAGACACTATGTAGTCAGGTCTCCAGTATATAGACAGCGAATATCCTAGACACTATGTAACCAGGTCTCCAGTTTATAGACAGCCAATATCCTAGACACTATGTAACCAGGTCTCCAGTAGATAGACAGCGAATATCCTAGACACTATGTAACCAGGTCTCCAGTATATAGACATCGAATATCCTAGACACTTTGTAACAAAGTCTCCAGTATATAGACAGCGTATACCCTAGACACTATGGAACCAAGTCTCCAGTATATAGACAGCGAGTACCATAGCCATCATATTGTACCTAACCCGATGCTGAATGACTTTTCGAGTAGTAGTAAAACTTCCGCCGAGGAAAAAGCACGACATTCCTGATCATCAGAAGCGGTCCCTCTTCACCGAATGTTTCGGTTCTTACCTTATAAAAGTTTTGCATATCCTTTACAGGACATCGCTGTCAACATCAGGATCTTTCAGCTGATTGTTGATTTCTTGGCAAGATTACGCTCAGTAGTTTGCCATTGATTTCTGAGCGACCGGCTCCATACTCTCATAAGTCACCGGTGCAACTCGAACCTCTTCCAATTCTCGTGCGCTCACGTCAATCACGAGAGTATTCGGGGTTACGGAGAAAGCTGCTAACGCCTCGACCAGAGAGGCCGGCTCTTACCTTATACTGAAAGGTTTTACCAGAAAGTTCCACCTAACCTGACGCTAAAAGTCTTGCCAGAAAGTTATACTAAAACTGACACTGAAAGTCTTGTCCAGAAAATTCTACCTAATCTGACGTTGAAAGTCTTGTCCAGAAAGTTCTTACTATCCTGGCGCTGAAACTCTTGCACAGACAGTTCCTACTAACCTGGTGCTGAAACTCTTGCCCAGACAGTTCCTACTAACCTTACGCTGAAACTCTTGCACAGACAGTTCCTACTAACCTGGCGCTGAAACTCTGGCACAGACAGTTCCTACTAACCTGGCGCTGAAACTCTGGCACAGACAGTTCCTACTAACCTGGCGCTGAAACTCTGGCACAGACAGTTCCTACTAACCTGGCGCTGAAACTCTGGCACAGACAGTTCCTACTAACCTGGCGCTGAAACTCTTGCACAGACAGTTCCTACTAACCTGGCGCTGAAACTCAGGCACAGACAGTTCCTACTAACCTGGCGCTGAAACTCTGGCACAGACAGTTCCTACTAACCTGGCGCTGAAACTCTTGTACAGACAGTTCCTACTAACCTGGTGCTGAAACTCTTGCACGGACAGTTCCTACTAACCTGGTGCTGAAACTCTTGCCCAGACAGTTCCTTCTATCCTGGCGCTGAAACTCTTGCACAGACAGTTCCTACTAACCTGGTTGTCACGAGATCGCCATGAGTTAACCAGATAATGATAATACCGACGTTTGCTTGGCGTATATTTTCTAGGCCACAACAGTCGTACTAACAGAGTAAACACAGCTGCACGGGTTACATCGGGGCAGCACATATACACATTTGGTGGTGAGTGAGAAGGAATGGATACACCGCGTTGGCAGTTCATAAACAGTTAAAGTCACATAGCCTTGCCCGCACAGGATATGGAATGGTTCCATCTGTCATCTATAGTTCCGGACATCAGGCGAAAGGGCGGCTGGGAGGGTCACCACTGAACAGAAGATTGACAGTTTATCAACAGGTCGGAAGTGCCCGACTAGGGAGAAAACGGTCAGACTGTCAGTGGGTATTTCCCGACATAAAACGGAATGGCAGATTTGACTGTCACCACATGACAGAAAGTTGAGGGCTGGTTATTGGAAACAGGGAACACCTGCAGTATATCAACAACGTCACGTGCACAATGTAGGTTGTTTGGAAAACCATGATTGGCAACTTGGTATCGAAACTCTTTGTTGGAACTCGACAGTAACTCTCTAGATTGTTTTGGATGTCTAAACCAGTGATGAATAATCTAACATTGAGGGAGCCAGGAGGGGGATGGATCCCTGACAGGGGATGATCTGCCAATGTGCCACCTGTGTGGGGGCATAAAGGATAACGTCACGTGGCCAACTTTAGGAGTTGCCATAAAAACCCGAGTTGGGACCAACTAGGGAAACTTGAAAATGTGGATCTAGGCAGACATGCTTGTCACTGCAGCAGTTAGAACATCTAACGTGTGAAGGAGATATTTGATTTAGTTTACACGAGCCTGTATGGCTACCATTAGATGTAATTTAGTGTAAACTGCAGTGCCGTAAGGTATAACCTATTATAATATTCGTTCTAATTAATATAGGCTGTAGCCTTGTTAAAACTAAAGTGTGATGATTAGCACTGTTAGTGGAAAACTAGCTAGAGTAGGGAAGTGATACTTGGCTCTGTTAGTTGAAAATAGATTAGTGAAGTGTGGATAAGCTTTACTAGTTGAGAATCGAGTAATGAGGGATAATTGGGATATTCCCGTAGTGTCCCTGGTGGGCGGGGTTCCGCATTCTGTTTGTTGATTTTTTTTTCTTGTCTTGGCCTGATGATAACCTATGTGTTCAATCATCTGTCCATGACAGAGTAGGTTCATTGTATTTTCTGAAGCGAGGCAGATGGTCCACGATCATCTAATAGAGATCAGTGACGGGGAGGCTATCACCGGTTATATGATTTATGTTACAGGTTTCCTCTGGTTGGAATGAAGAACACGAAACCCAGAGAAAAGCCGATCCCAGATAAAGTTTGGCGCAGGAAGATTGGCCAACAACTTTACAACAGAGATTATGCTAGAGGAAGATGATCAACCTTGCTCAGTGGAGCTGAATGGTATCCTACCGGATAAATACCGAATGAGTTTAGGTCATACCAGTTTTAACACACCAGTAGTGATGGATATTCAGTTCACTTATGACTAGAACAAAAATAAAGGTCTCTATTGGAGTATAGACAATAACTGTTTAATAGTGAGAACTAGTGAACATTTATCAAGAGACAAAAAGTCTTGTTCATAGGACAGTGTTCCATGTTTGTTTCACCGCGCCGGAATTATGAAGCCGGAGTTTCTATAAACTGTTAGGAACAGTTGTGTTAGGAACAATAACAGTTTTTTTTTTCCACGGATTAAATATTTACATGGGATTCAGATCTCATGGTCATCAGAGTTCCTGGAGGAGGACATGTCTGGAGAGAAGGATACGACTTCGGTGAGGTTTATCGTACTGACTCGAATGATGTCGTGTAATCCTTGCCATGATGTGTACACTATGATCCTGAACTTTGAAGGCTGACATACACATTTATGTTATAATACACGACACACATTTTCTTCACATACACGTCTCATATACGTTACACTTTTCTTTTAATAAATTAATCGTTATTAATTTTTAGAAGCAAGAGTTGTTGAGTATGTTGCGTTGGGGAATTATGAGAGGGAGCATAGTACGACAGTGAGAGAGTGACAGGAAAAGGTGTCCACGGGCTGATGGAGTGTGTTGGACGGAAGCTGGTGGATTCTCCAGAATATTAAAAAGGAGGAAAATATTATAATGTGGGTGTCGGCTCTCTTCACTCCAGGGACGACACTGTAAAGGAGGACACGACATTATTGGGGGCTCGTCCGGGATCTTTGGACAGCGGGATCTCTCGTAAACGTGATATTTGGACAGCGGGATATCTCGTAAACATGATCTTTGGACAGCGGGATCTCTCGTAAACGGGATCTTTGGACAGCGGGATCTCCCGTAAACGGAATCCTTGGACAGCGAGATCTCCTGGAAGCAGGAACCTTTGACAGTGGGATCTTCTGACCACGGGGTCTTTTGACACGGGATCCTTAGTTATAAGAGGGAGATATCATTTTGGAGAATCCAGCTAGAGTGAATGTGGATAGGGGTTAGGACAAATATCTTACCTGTTCACACTTCACACGTCTGCATAGGTCTGTGGTCCTGATTCTACTCTTGTCACTGAATGAATGTGCTGTGTGTGGTAATATCTAGATTTATAGTACTTGTTCATATATCTGTATAGTAATTTGCAGTTATATTGTACTAGACCTGCTAGCTTACCTCTCTGTATTATGGCCACCCCTAAACTAAGCACGTTAGAATTAAAGGCAAAGGGGGAAGAAATGGGATTGGCGGGTTCTGCTCTAACGGATTACATACAGGAAGTGGAGAGAGAGTACCGTCAAGCAGAACGGGAAGATCGAAAGGCCGAGCTGGAATTGAGAAGGATGGAGTTGGAACAAGCAGCTAAGAAAGTGGAAGCTGAGCAAGCAGCTAAGAAATTGGAAGCTGAGCAAACAGCTAAGAAATTGGAAGCTGAGCAAGCAGCTAGGAAATTTGAAGCTGAGCAAGCAGCTAGGAAATTAGAAGCGGAACAGGAAGCACAGAAAAGGAAGCACGAGTACCGGATGAGGGAACTCGAGTTGAAGAGTCAATCTAATGGAGAAACGGAGGGAGCAGTTGGAGGTTCCTCCATCCCAGGCTCAACACCAGTAGGTGGACATGGGTACCATGCTATGAAGTTTCCTTTGGCGGTCTACGAGGAGGACAAAGAGAAGATTGACCAATACCTTCAACGCTTCGAGGCTATGTCAGTTGCTATGGGTCTGGAGCGTAACAAATGGAATCTTAAGCTATCCCAGGGTTTACGCGGGACCGGATACGAGGTTTATTCTCGCCTGCCACCAGGACATGAGAACAATTATGACGAGTTAAAGACGGCTCTGCTGAAACGATTCGAGGTTACGTCACATACCTACCGGAAAAAATTTCGAGCAGCGAAACGAGAACCGGGGGAGTTGTTTGCCGCCTACAGTTTGCGTCTAAAATCGTATCTCCATAAGTGGATGGATTTGGCTGGGTTCGCACATGACTATGAGAGTCTGGAAGAGCTCATGGTGGTCGACCAGCTGAAGAAGCAAATGTCTAAACCTCTCAGGACGTTCCTGGGAGAACAAGGAGCGGAACGTATTGACCTCGTGACTAAATTAGCAGAACGGTTCGTCGAAGTACATGGGGAGGCAGGGGAAAACCTTTCCACCAACTCCAAAAGTCAAGAGAAACATGATAAAAAGAAAGCCAAAAACTCAGGAACAAAAAAGTGGGAACCTTATGTGCAAAAATCAGAGGATAGTTCAGAGAAGAAGAAGGAGGGAAGCAAGAGCACTTCAAGCTCTACACCTAAACGACCGTGGTCGGAGAAGTGGTGTTCAATTTGTAAGTCACCCTCTCACAATACGAGGGACTGCAAATCGAAGGCTAAGAACCCTCACTTCTAAGCATGTCAAGTGACTTCCAAGGAGGTTGTCACGGAAAATGCCAAGGTCAACAAGGAAGCTCGCCACCAGGAGAGCTCACTCAAATCTGGCAATAGAAAATCTAGGACAGGGAAATGGTGCAACCAATGCCAGTCGAATACGCACAATGCTATTGACTGCAGAGGAGAGTCAGGAGACACTCAATTCGTCGTGTGCCCCGGGAAACCTAAGGTGGAGCCCACCGAACAGGTCGAGGCCGAGGAAGAGACTCCAGACCAGGAAAAACCACCTGTAGTGGAATTGGTAGATGTTAACGGTCGTCAAGTGGAGTGTTTATACGACACAGGACTGGACGGGGAGGCCGTGATTTCTGCGGATCTGGTACATCCAGAACAATTCACAGGTGAGACCTTGGATATACAGCCTGCACAGAAGAGTGCTGTAACCATGAAGTTGCCCATTGCTAATGTGGAGATTCGGTCAAGGTACGTCACCGGCACCATCATACATACATTGGCACCTTGCCGTCTTGACAGACGATAGTTTGTGCTTTATAAAGGCATAATAACTTTTAACTATGGCGGTAGCGAGTGTGACTGATAAGGCCAATTTGCGCTGTAAATGTCCGTTCACAGTGGGTGCATGTGAACACGTGGTCATTTCCACCATCATGCACCATCTTACGTCTCAAACGCTTGGTGTGTGACTTTTCTGCAATAATTTTCTCCTTTGACTTTATTTCATTTCTGATATTTGCCCTCCATGCAACACGTTCAGCGGCGACTTGCTCCCAATGTGCATTATCAATGCCTGTATCAATCATGTCCCGCTTATACACATCTTTGTATCGTAGTAGAGGCCGACCCTGAGATCTCTTACCCATCTGTAATTCACCAAAAAAGATATCCTTTGGTATTCTACCATCATCCATCCGCCTAAGATGTCCTATCCATCTAAGTCTACGAAGACTGAGCATGGAATAAATGTCATAGTGTAGAAAGAAGTAATAAAGTCGAAGGTTGAATAAAAGTTTGTTTATTTGCGTAAGATGACAAGCCGTGTCTGCCTTGCTGGAATATCGGATCTTGACTGATCTTCACAACAACAATACGTCACGATTGAGCATCTCTCTCCGCTTTCACTCATAATGCTCAATCGTGCTGTATCTCTAATTCCCCACTAGATCCTAATTATAACCCAAACTACACATACTGTTACACCTCCCCATGTTTATTAAAGAATTTTCCTTATAAAGGAAAAATCTTTACTCCTAATCCCCTTACTCTATTCCCTCTTTTTCCTCTAATCTTCCATAGTTCTTCTAATCCTCCCCAAACCAACTCCAATTTAATTAAACATTCTATTTCTTTAACTCTTTCCCCAGCTATATAGTCAACTCACTTCTTCTTCGTTCTTGGTCCTTTAACCAAACGTAACATATTTACATATCTTTAATAACATTTCAAATTCAACTATATACAATACATCATAACATCATAACACGTCTTCTTAAATACTCCTCTTCATAAGTAAATTTCAAACTCTAACACCAACTCCTTATTTTTATCACCAACGCTACTAATCCCCCACTTTCAACTAACCTGAAATTACTTTCACACGATAGGAAGACAAAGAATCGGTGGCCACCGGAATTTTAAAGAAGAAGTATACTCTTTCACCCTAAGATCACACTCATCTAAATCACACACCCCTTTTACCAAACCATAACCATACTCCTTTACCCTCCTATGTCATTTGAGACTTTATGTAATAAAGTCTAAAACCACACTCACCTAAATCACACACCTTTACCACTCATTATGGTAAACGTTTACGCTGCTATCTACAGCATCAAAAACATTATTCACATCCAATAATATTCTTCACTTCTAAGTGTCTATATAACAGACACTACCTTACCTCAACCTCACATAGTAATGTAAACTACAAAACACATCCCGAAGACACAATTAAAAAATCTATTATCCCCTAAGAACACCTCAGATAACCTCATCCTCGTATAACTAATCTTCTCCAATACCTCAGGTTCTCTCTTAATGTCCATTTCTTATGGGCATATCTACTAAAATGCTCTACTTATGCCGTCATCAACAGCAACCTAGTAACCTTGAAATCTCCCCTTAAATATTAACCATCAAACACAACATTGTAATCTGACCCACTGGAAAGCGTTGAAGGCTGAGATTCAGTTAACGGCCATTACCAGTTCCCTGATGACATTACAATTCAGCCACGGCTCTAGAAAAGCCTCTTGATACTTTTATCTTCTGAGTTATATAGTACTTCGCGTGGTAGCCGGACGGCTCAATTCAGAATCCTGGTCACGGCACCATATTTACTTCTGTCATAGTGTAGAAAGAAGTAATAAAGTCGAAGGTTGAATAAAAGTTTGTTTATTTGCGTAAGATGACAAGCCGTGTCTGCCTTGCTGGAATATCGGATCTTGACTGATCTTCACAACAACAATACGTCACGATTGAGCATCTCTCTCCGCTTTCACTCATAATGCTCAATCGTGCTGTATCTCTAATTCCCCACTAGATCCTAATTATAACCCAAACTACACATACTGTTACATAAACTGTCACACAACCTGATCTTTCCAATACTTCAGTATTTGTGATTTTGTCTTGCCACTTAATACCAAGAATTCTTCGCAGACACCGCATATGAAAGCTGTTTAAATTGTTCTCTTGGTGTGAGTAAGTTGTCCAGGTTTCACTGCCATAGAGAAGAGTACTAAGGACACAGGCTTGATAGACAAGGACTTTTGTTTTGGCAGTAAGCTTCCTGTTCTCCCAGACTCTTTTTCTTAACCTGTTCATTGTTGTTGCTGCCTTACCAATCCGGATGTTGATTTCCTGATCTAGGGATAATTTGCTATTTACCACCGATCCTAGATATGTAAAATGGTCTACTATCTCTAGTTCGGCGTCGTCAATAAAGATTGATGGTACCCCATGTGCACCTTGTGACATAATCTGTGTCTTCTTTTTGCTAATTGTTAAACCAAATTCAGAACAAGCATTGGAGAATGCAGATAGTAGACATTGCAATTCTTCCTCAGAGTGGGTCGTAACTGCAGCATCATCTGCAAAAAGCAACTCTCTGATCAGTACCCTCCTAATTTTGGTCTTAGCCTTCAATCTCTGAGCATTGTAGAGGCCGCCATCTGAGCGTGAGTGAATGTATATACCACCATCCTGATCACGAAATGCATATTTCAGTAGAAGTGAAAAGTATATTCCAAAGAGGGTGGGAGCTAGTACACATCAAGGCACCATCAAGGCCGCTGTATTGACCGATCCCATTTTTCCAGTCATCCTAGGTTGCCGGTATGTCTTTCTGGGAATGCCCAGGGAGCCAATTCATATGGGAGCAATGCAGACTCGCTCTCAGACAAAAACGGAAGAGGCAGATGCAATTGTGACTAACCCAATGCCGGGGGAGCTACGAACTGCCCAGAGTGAGGATGATACTTTACGTCCTTGCTACAGAAAGCTGCAGAAAAGTGCTGATCCACCAGGACTGGGGCAGTACTACATGAAGAATAGGATACTCTACAGGAGAGTAGGAAGGGGAGACAACCTATACGGTCAGTTGGTCGTCCCGAAAGCTCACCGGTCCCAGATTCTTCATATGGGGCATACCATCTCCTTTAGTGGACACATGGGTATTGCCGCCACCATGCAGCGGATTTCCTGCCATTACTATTGGCCGGGAATGACAGATGATGTGCGTCGGTATGTGAAGTAATGCCCTGAGTGCCAGAGGGTGGCACCGAAACACTGGACAGCACCGGTGGTGTTGGGTGAGATGCCCATCATGAACTCTCCTTTCGAGAGGGTAGCCATCGATATCGTGGGTCCACTTCCCAGGACTAGGAAGAGGAACATGTATATACTCACAATGGTGGATTGCTGTACAATGTGGGGTGAGGCTATACCGTTGACCACGATTGACTCGAAAAGAGTGGCGGACGCACTGATGGAGGCCTTTACCAGATTAGGCTTTCCGGATCAAATTCTGACGGACAATGGATCTCAGTTTTGTGGAAAACTCATGGAGGAGGTATTTAGGGTGTTTCACTCTAACCACATACATACCAGCCCTTACCACCCTCAAGCCAATGGACAAGTGGAGCGGTTCAACGGCACGTTGATGACAATGCTCCGGAAACTAGCGCAGGAAAAACCTGATAGGTGGGATGAATATATCCCAGCAGCACTCTTCGCCTATCGGGAAGTTCTTCATGGCTCAACAGGACTACCACCCGCTACGTTGCTGTTTGGTCGTCCAATCAAAGGACCGTTGGAAGCCATTTTGAGGAGTTGGACTGAAAAGGGGACGTCAGAAGAAGTGATCTCATCCTATAAATACGTGGAGGAACTGAAAGAAAAACTCCACAAGGGATGGACTCTGGCAAATCAAAACTTGAAAAAGGCCAGGAAAAGACATGCGGCTTACTACAACCGTAGGTCTAAAGAAAGATCTCTAGAGGTGGGAGATAAAGTCTTGTTGCTACTCCCAACGGGAAACAACAAACTGGAGATAGGTTGGCAAGGACCATTTCCCGTGGAAAGGTTGATATCCAGAACCAACTATCAAATCCGGATCCGGGGAAAGTCGAAGATTTTCCATATCAATCTCTTGCGGAAATACGAAGAGAGACCCGGAGACAAGGCAGCTCACCTCATGGCAATGGCAGTTGCAGTGGAGACAGAAGTGGGAATTAGCGAGGGCAGGGAATATCCCTTGGTACACCAGGAAACCTATAGGGATGTGCAAGTGAACCCTGATCTGACCTCCCAGGAGAGGGAAAGGATAACCCAGGTTCTCAAGTCTCATAAGGAGATACTGACTGATAAACCAGGACGAACGAGGTTGGTTGAGTTCGAGATGACTTTGACCACACAGGAGCCTGTTCGCCAAAAGGTTTACCCAGTGCCATTCTCTAAAGAAAAGGCCCTGGAGGAGGAAATACAGAAACTGCTGGAGGATGACGTGATTGCACCATCCACATCCCCATACAATGCAGGGGTAGTTTTGTTACGCAAACCAAGTGGAGAACACCGGTTGTGTATAGACTACCGACTTCTGAACAGTCACACACAATTTCAGGTGGAACCTTTGCCGAATCCAACTCAGTTATTCGCTAGGCTCCATAAGGCTCGGTACTTTTCAAAGGTGGATCTGAGTCGGGGGTACTATCAGATACCAGTCAAACCGGAGATTCGACCACTGTTAGCTTTCAGTACACCCAGAGGACACTACGAATTCAAGGTCATGCCCTTTGGACTCAGCAATGCACCTAGTGTGTATTCACGCATGATGAGGACTTTACTAGATCCGTTACAGGATCCGTCCATCATCTCTTTCATGGATGATATTCTGATTTCCAGTGACAGCTTGGATGACCACTTACAATCCTTGGAGAGAGTGTTTAATAGGCTCAAGGAAGCAGGGCTTACCGCTCGTCCAACCAAGTGCATGATTGGTTACCAGACTCTGGAATTTCTAGGCCACACCATCACTCCAGGACACATAGTCCCGGAAGAAAAGAACCTGGAGAAAATCAGAAATGCACCAAGGCCAAAAACGAAGAAGGATGTGCGATCCTTTCTCTCGTTGTGTGGGTTCTACCACAAATTTATCCCACATTTCACTGAACTGGGAGCTCCGTTGACGGAAACCTTGAAAAAGGGATTCCCGGACCAAATCATTTGGACACCAGAATGTGAGAAGGCCTATAGTCAGTTAAAGGAGGCCTTGGTCAGCAAACCTGTATTACAGCTCCCTGACCTTTCCAAACAATTTGTGTTGAGAACAGATGCGAGTGGGATTGGGATTGGGGCAGCTCTGTTACAGGAAGGAAAAGACGATGCTTCGGTTTTGAAACCTGTAGCATACGCAAGTAAGAAACTTCTACAGGCGGAGAGGAATTATTCAACTGTCGAGAGAGAGTGCTTGTCTCTCGTATGGGCAGTGCAAAAATTTCAGCCATATTTGTATGGAGTTAAGTTTCGAGTCCAGTCGGATCATCAGCCCCTGATGTTCCTAGCTACTTCTCAGAAGCTCAACGCCCGGTTGATGCGGTGGTCGTTGTTACTTCAACCTTATAATTTCACAGTAGAGTACATTCCTGGGAAGGAAAATGTTGGAGCGGACTTCTTGTCAAGACACCCAGCTCCGGAAGAAGAAGAATGAATCATCTGGATTAAACTCATGGTGGAGAAGAGTGAGATGGACTACTCTCTTAAGAGGGGGCCTATGTCACGAGATCGCCATGAGTTAACCAGATAATGATAATACCGACGTTTGCTTGGCGTATATTTTCTAGGCCACAACAGTCGTACTAACAGAGTAAACACAGCTGCACGGGTTACATCGGGGCAGCACATATACACATTTGGTGGTGAGTGAGAAGGAATGGATACACCGCGTTGGCAGTTCATAAACAGTTAAAGTCACATAGCCTTGCCCGCTCAGGATATGGAATGGTTCCATCTGTCATCTATAGTTCCGGACATCAGGCGAAAGGGCGGCTGGGAGGGTCACCACTGAACAGAAGATTGACAGTTTATCAACAGGTCGGAAGTGCCCGACTAGGGAGAAAACGGTCAGACTGTCAGTGGGTATTTCCCGACATAAAACGGAATGGCAGATTTGACTGTCACCACATGACAGAAAGTTGAGGGCTGGTTATTGGAAACAGGGAACACCTGCAGTATATCAACAACGTCACGTGCACAATGTAGGTTGTTTGGAAAACCATGATTGGCAGCTTGGTATCGAAACTCTTTGTTGGAACTCGACAGTAACTCTCTAGATTGTTTTGGATGTCTAAACCAGTGATGAATAATCTAACATTGAGGGAGCCAGGAGGGGGATGGATCCCTGACAGGGGATGATCTGCCAATGTGCCACCTGTGTGGGGGCATAAAGGATAACGTCACGTGGCCAACTTTAGGAGTTGCCATAAAAACCCGAGTTGGGACCAACTAGGGAAACTTGAAAATGTGGATCTAGGCAGACATGCTTGTCACTGCAGCAGTTAGAACATCTAACGTGTGAAGGAGATATTTGATTTAGTTTACACGAGCCTGTATGGCTACCATTAGATGTAATTTAGTGTAAACTGCAGTGCCGTAAGGTATAACCTATTATAATATTCGTTCTAATTAATATAGGCTGTAGCCTTGTTAAAACTAAAGTGTGATGATTAGCACTGTTAGTGGAAAACTAGCTAGAGTAGGGAAGTGATACTTGGCTCTGTTAGTTGAAAATAGATTAGTGAAGTGTGGATAAGCTTTACTAGTTGAGAATCGAGTAATGAGGGATAATTGGGATATTCCCGTAGTGTCCCTGGTGGGCGGGGTTCCGCATTCTGTTTGTTGATTTTTTTTTCTTGTCTTGGCCTGATGATAACCTATGTGTTCAATCATCTGTCCATGACAGAGTAGGTTCATTGTATTTTCTGAAGCGAGGCAGATGGTCCACGATCATCTAATAGAGATCAGTGACGGGGAGGCTATCACCGGTTATATGATTTATGTTACAGGTTTCCTCTGGTTGGAATGAAGAACACGAAACCCAGAGAAAAGCCGATCCCGGATAAAGTTTGGCGCAGGAAGATTGGCCAACAACTTTACAACAGAGATTATGCTAGAGGAAGATGATCAACCTTGCTCAGTGGAGCTGAATGGTATCCTACCGGATAAATACCGAATGAGTTTAGGTAATACCAGTTTTAACACACCAGTAGTGATGGATATTCAGTTCACTTATGACTAGAACAAAAATAAAGGTCTCTATTGGAGTATAGACAATAACTGTTTAATACTGAGAACTAGTGAACATTTATCAAGAGACAAAAAGTCTTGTTCATAGGACAGTGTTCCATGTTTGTTTCACCGCGCCGGAATTATGAAGCCGGAGTTTCTATAAACTGGTAGGAACAGTTGTGTTAGGAACAATAACAGTTTTTTTCCACGGATTATATATTTACATGGGATTCAGATCTCATGGTCATCAGAGTTCCTGGAGGAGGACATGTCTGGAGAGAAGGATACGACTTCGGTGAGGTTTATCGTACTGACTCGAATGATGTCGTGTAATCCTTGCCATGATGTGTACACTATGATCCTGAACTTTGAAGGCTGACATACACATTTATGTTATAATACACGACACACATTTTCTTCACATACACGTCTCATATACGTTACACTTTTCTTTTAATAAATTAATCGTTATTAATTTTTAGAAGCAAGAGTTGTTGAGTATGTTGCGTTGGGGAATTATGAGAGGGAGCATAGTACGACAGTGAGAGAGTGACACTGTCGAGAGTGTGTTGGACGGAAGCTGGTGGATTCTCCAGAATATTAAAAAGGAGGAAAATATTATAATGTGGGTGTCGGCTCTCTTCACTCCAGGGACGACACTGTAAAGGAGGACACGACACTGGTGCTGAAACTCTTGCCCAGACAGTTCCTTCTATCCTGGCGCTGAAACTCTTGCACAGACAGTTCCTACTAACCTGGCGCTGAAACTCTTGCACAGACAGTTCCTACTAACCTGGCGCTGAAACTACGGCACATACAGTTCCTACTAACCTGGCGCTGAAACTCTGGCACAGACAGTTCCTACTAACCTGGCGCTGAAACTCTTGCACAGACAGTTCCTGCTAACCTAGCGCTGAAACTCTTGCACAGACAGTTCCTACTAACCTGGCGTTGAAACTCTTGCACAGACAGTTCCTGCTAATCTGGCGCTGAAACTCTGGCACAGACAGTTCCTACTAACCTGGCGCTGAAACTCTTGCACAGACAGTTCCTACTAACCTGGCGCTGCAACTCTAGCACAGACAGTTCCTACTAATCTGGCGCTAAAACTCTTGCCCAGACAGTTCCTACTAATCTGGCGCTGAAACTCTTGCACAGACAGTTCCTACTAATCTGGCGCTGAAACTCTTGCACAGACAGTTCCTACTAACCTGGCGCTGAAACTCTTGCACAGACAGTTCCTACTATCCTGGCGCTGAAACTCTTGCACAGACAGTTCCTACTAACCTGGCGCTGAAACTCTTGCCCAGACAGTTCTTACTAACCTGGCGCTGAAACTCTTGCACAGACAGTTCCTACTATCCTGGCGCTGAAACTCTTGCACAGACAGTTCCTACTAACCTGGCGCTGAAACTCTGGCACAGACAGTTCCTACTAACCTGGCGCTGAAACTCTGGCACAGACAGTTCCTACTAACCTGGCGCTGAAACTCTGGCACATACAGTTCCTACTAACCTGGCGCTGAATCTCTGGCACAGACAGTTCCTACTAACATGGCGCTGAAACTCTTGCACAGACAGTTCCTACTAACCTGGCGCTGAAACTCTTGTACAGACAGTTCCTACTAACCTGGCGCTGAAACTCTTGCACAGACAGTTCCTACTAACCTGGTGCTGAAACTATGGCACATACAGTTCCTACTAACCTGGCGCTGAAACTCTGGCACAGACAGTTCCTACTAACCTGGCGCTGAAACTCTGGCACAGACAGTTCCTGCTAACCTGGCGCTGAAACTCTTGCACAGACAGTTCCTACTAACCTGGCGCTGAAACTCTGGCACAGACAGTTCCTACTAACCTGGCGCTGCAACTCTATCACAGACAGTTCCTACTAATCTGGCGCTGAAACTCTTGCCCAGACAGTTCCTACTAATCTGGCGCTGAAACTCTTGCACAGACAGTTCCTACTAATCTGGCGCTGAAACTCTTGCACAGACAGTTCCTACTAACCTGGCGCTGAAACTCTTGCACAGACAGTTCCTACTATCCTGGCGCTGAAACTCTTGCACAGACAGTTCCTACTAACCTGGCGCTGAAACTCTTGCCCAGACAGTTCCTACTAACCTGGCGCTGAAACTCTTGCACAGACAGTTCCTACTATCCTGGCGCTGAAACTCTTGCCCAGACAGTTCCTACTAACCTGGCGCTGAAACGCTTGCCCAGACAGTTCCTACTAATCTGGCGCTGAAACTCTTGCCCAGACAGTTCCTACTAACCTGGCGCTGAAACTCTTGCACAGACAGTTCCTACTATCCTGGCGCTGAAACTCTTGCACAGACAGTTCCTACTAACCTGGCGCTGAAACTCTGGCACAGACAGTTCCTACTAACCTGGCGCTGAAAATCTGGCACAGACAGTTCCTACTAACCTGGCGCTGAAACTCTGGCACATACAGTTCCTACTAACCTGGCGCTGAAACTCTGGCACAGATAGTTCCTACTAACCTGGCGCTGAAACTCTTGCACAGACAGTTCCTACTAACCTGGCGCTGAAACTCTTGCACAGACAGTTCCTACTATCCTGGCGCTGAAACTCTTGCCCAGACAGTTCCTACTAACCTGGCGCTGAAACGCTTGCCCAGACAGTTCCTACTAATCTGGCGCTAAAACTCTTGCCCAGACAGTTCCTACTAATCTGGCGCTGAAACTCTTGTACAGACAGTTCCTACTAACCTGGCGCTGAAACTCTTGCCCAGACAGTTCCTATTAACCTGGCGCTGAAACTCTTGCACAGACAGTTCCTACTATCCTGGCGCTGAAACTCTTGCACAGACAGTTCCTACTAACCTGGCGCTGAAACTCTGGCACAGACAGTTCCTACTAACCTGGCGCTGAAACTCTGGCACAGACAGTTCCTACTAACCTGGCGCTGAAACTCTGGCACATACAGTTCCTACTAACCTGGCGCTGAAACTCTGGCACAGACAGTTCCTACTAACCTGGCGCTGAAACTCTTGCACAGACAGTTCCTACTAACCTGGCGCTGAAACTCTGGCACAGACAGTTCCTACTAACCTGGCGCTGAAACTCTGGCACAGACAGTTCCTACTAACCTGGCGCTGAAACTCTGGCACATACAGTTCCTACTAACCTGGCGCTGAATCTCTGGCACAGACAGTTCCTACTAACATGGCGCTGAAACTCTTGCACAGACAGTTCCTACTAACCTGGCGCTGAAACTCTTGTACAGACAGTTCCTACTAACCTGGCGCTGAAACTCTTGCACAGACAGTTCCTACTAACCTGGTGCTGAAACTATGGCACATACAGTTCCTACTAACCTGGCGCTGAAACTCTGGCACAGACAGTTCCTACTAACCTGGCGCTGAAACTCTGGCACAGACAGTTCCTGCTAACCTGGCGCTGAAACTCTTGCACAGACAGTTCCTACTAACCTGGCGCTGAAACTCTGGCACAGACAGTTCCTACTAACCTGGCGCTGCAACTCTATCACAGACAGTTCCTACTAATCTGGCGCTGAAACTCTTGCCCAGACAGTTCCTACTAATCTGGCGCTGAAACTCTTGCACAGACAGTTCCTACTAATCTGGCGCTGAAACTCTTGCACAGACAGTTCCTACTAACCTGGCGCTGAAACTCTTGCACAGACAGTTCCTACTATCCTGGCGCTGAAACTCTTGCACAGACAGTTCCTACTAACCTGGCGCTGAAACTCTTGCCCAGACAGTTCCTACTAACCTGGCGCTGAAACTCTTGCACAGACAGTTCCTACTATCCTGGCGCTGAAACTCTTGCCCAGACAGTTCCTACTAACCTGGCGCTGAAACGCTTGCCCAGACAGTTCCTACTAATCTGGCGCTGAAACTCTTGCCCAGACAGTTCCTACTAACCTGGCGCTGAAACTCTTGCACAGACAGTTCCTACTATCCTGGCGCTGAAACTCTTGCACAGACAGTTCCTACTAACCTGGCGCTGAAACTCTGGCACAGACAGTTCCTACTAACCTGGCGCTGAAAATCTGGCACAGACAGTTCCTACTAACCTGGCGCTGAAACTCTGGCACATACAGTTCCTACTAACCTGGCGCTGAAACTCTGGCACAGATAGTTCCTACTAACCTGGCGCTGAAACTCTTGCACAGACAGTTCCTACTAACCTGGCGCTGAAACTCTTGCACAGACAGTTCCTACTATCCTGGCGCTGAAACTCTTGCCCAGACAGTTCCTACTAACCTGGCGCTGAAACGCTTGCCCAGACAGTTCCTACTAATCTGGCGCTAAAACTCTTGCCCAGACAGTTCCTACTAATCTGGCGCTGAAACTCTTGTACAGACAGTTCCTACTAACCTGGCGCTGAAACTCTTGCCCAGACAGTTCCTATTAACCTGGCGCTGAAACTCTTGCACAGACAGTTCCTACTATCCTGGCGCTGAAACTCTTGCACAGACAGTTCCTACTAACCTGGCGCTGAAACTCTGGCACAGACAGTTCCTACTAACCTGGCGCTGAAACTCTGGCACAGACAGTTCCTACTAACCTGGCGCTGAAACTCTGGCACATACAGTTCCTACTAACCTGGCGCTGAAACTCTGGCACAGACAGTTCCTACTAACCTGGCGCTGAAACTCTTGCACAGACAGTTCCTACTAACCTGGCGCTGAAACTCTTGCACAGACAGTTCCTACTAACCTGGCGCTGAAACTCTTGCACAGACAGTTCCTACTAACATTTCGCTGAAACCCTTGCCCAGACAGTTCCTACTAACCTGGCGCTGAAACTCTGGCACAGACAGTTCCTCCTGACCTGCCGCTTCAAGTCATAAGATGAAAGTTGAGAGAAAAAAAGAAACGAGTCACGGTAGTGGGGAATCTTCATCTCTATTTTACCTTGAACTTTAAAAAAAAATGCTATTGAGTTTTAAAGCTTAAGAACCGCTGAACGGAGTTTTAAAGCTTAAGAACCGCTGAACGACAACTGTGCAGGAATCGCCGACTGAGACAATCAGTCAGTATAAATTGCTTGATAAATGATTGAACCCAGAACATTGTGAGTTGTGCTTCTGTCTCCTGCAGTATAAAACTGCCCGTTGTTACTTATTGATTTATTGGTGACTAGCCTAGTTTTTGGCCACACTGTGACGGGTACTGCCAAAATTACACTCTTTAGTCAACTGGCTATGGGAATTTCTGGTGTTCGATAAACTGCGAATCCTCTACAGCTTATGGTGCCGGATATGATGTGCGTCGTTAGTGGGATTTGCAACCAGACACACGTGAAAGCAGGCATGAGCATGAAGGTGAAGGTAACAGACGATTCCACGACCTGCACTGTCGTATAGGTGCGAAGTGTTTGGTCTTTACGTCCACCAGGTTACACGGTTTGGTCTTTACGTACACCACTTTACACGGTTTGGTCTTTACATACACCACTTTACACGGTTTGGTCTTTACGTACACCACTTTACACGGTTTGGTCTTTACGTACACCACTTTACAGGGTGTGGTCTTTACAGGGTGTGGTCTTTACGTACACCACTTTACACGGTTTGGTCTTTACGTACACCACTTTACACGGATTGTTCTTTACGTACACCACTTTACACGGTTTTGTCTTTACGTACACCACTTTACATGGTTTAGTCTTTACGTGCACCACTTTACACGGTTTGGTCCTCACGTACACCACTTTACACGGTTTGATCTTTACGTACACCACTTTACACGGTTTGATCTTTACATACACCACTTTACACGGTTTGGTCTTTACGTACACCACTTTAAATGGTTTGGTCTTTACGTACACCAGGTTACAGGGTATGGACTTTACATACACCACTTTACAGGGTTTGGTCTTTACATACACCACTTTACAGGGTTTGGTCTTTACGTACACCACTTTACAGGGTTTGGACTTTACGTACACCACTTTGCAGGGTTTGGTCTTTATGTACACCACTTTACATGGTTTGGTCTTTACATACACCAGGTTACATTGTTTGGTCTTTACGTAACCAGGTTACATGGTTTGGTCTTTATGTACACCACTTTACAGGGTTTGGTCTTTACATACACCACTTTACACGGTTTGGTCTTTACGTACACCAGGTTACATGGTTTGGTCTTTACATACACCACTTTACAGGGTTTGGTCTTTACGTACACCACTTTATACGGTTTGGTCTTTACGTACACCACTTTACGTGGTTTGGTCTTTACGCACACCAGGTTACATGGTTTGGTCTTTACGTACACCAGGTTACAGTGTTTGGCCTTTATGTACACCAGGTTACATGGTTTGGTCTTTACATACACCATTTTACACGGTTTGGTCTTTACATACACCACTTTACACGGTGTGGTCTTTACGTACACCACTTTACATGGTTTGGTCTTTACGTACACCACTTTACATGGTTTGGTCTGTATGTACACCACTTTACACAGTTTGGTCTTTACATACACAAGGTTACATGGTTTGGTCTTTATGTACACCACTTTACATGGTTTGGTCTTTACATACACCAGGTTACATGGTTTGGTCTTTACGTAACCAGGTTACATGGTTTGGCCCTTACGTACACCAGATTAATGGTTTGGCCGTTACGTACACCAGGTTACATGGTTTGGTCTTTACATATGCCACTTTACATGGTTTTGTCTTTACGTACACCAGGTTACATGGTTTGGTCTTTATGTACACCATTTTATACCGTTTGGTCTTTACGTACACCAGGTTACATGGTTTTGTCTTTACGTACACCAGGTTACAGGGTTTGGCCTTTACGTACACCAGGTTACATGGTTTGGTCTTTACGTACACCACTTTACATGCTTTGGTCTTTATGTACACCACTTTATATGGTTTGGTCTTTATGCACACCAGGTTACATGGTTTGGTCTTTACGTACACCACTTTATGCGGTTTGGTCTTTACTTACACCACTTTACATGGTTTGATCTTTACGTACACCACTTTGCATGGTTTGGTCTCTACATACACCAGGTTACATGGTTTGGTCTTTACGCACACCAGGTTACATGGTTTGGTCTTTACGTACACCAGGTTACAGTGTTTGGCCTTTATGTACACCAGGTTACATGGTTTGGTCTTTACATACACCATTTTACACGGTTTGGTCTTTACATACACCACTTTACACGGTGTGGTCTTTACGTACACCACTTTACATGGTTTGGTCTTTACGTACACCACTTTACATGGTTTGGTCTGTATGTACACCACTTTACACAGTTTGGTCTTTACATACACAAGGTTACATGGTTTGGTCTTTATGTACACCACTTTACATGGTTTGGTCTTTACATACACCAGGTTACATGGTTTGGTCTTTACGTAACCAGGTTACATGGTTTGGCCCTTACGTACACCAGATTAATGGTTTGGCCTTTACGTACACCAGGTTACATGGTTTGGTCTTTACATATGCCACTTTACATGGTTTTGTCTTTACGTACACCAGGTTACATGGTTTGGTCTTTATGTACACCATTTTATACAGTTTGGTCTTTACGTACACCAGGTTACATGGTTTTGTCTTTACGTACACCAGGTTACAGGGTTTGGCCTTTACGTACACCAGGTTACATGGTTTGGTCTTTATGTACACCACTTTACATGCTTTGGTCTTTATGTACACCACTTTATATGGTTTGGTCTTTATGCACACCAGGTTACATGGTTTGGTCTTTACGTACACCACTTTATGCGGTTTGGTCTTTACTTACACCACTTTACATGGTTTGATCTTTACGTACACCACTTTGCATGGTTTGGTCTCTACATACACCAGGTTACATGGTTTGGTCTTTACGTACACCACTTTACATTGTTTGATCTTTACGTACACCAGGTTACATGTTTTGGTCTTTACGTACACCACTTTACACAGTTTGGTCTTTATGAACACCACTTTACACGGTTTGGTCTATACGTACACCACTTTACACGGTTTGGTCTTTACGTACGCCAGGTTACATTGTTTGATCTTACGTACACCAGGTTACACGGTTTGGTCTTTACGTACACCACTTTACACGGTTTGGTCTTTACGTACACCACTTTACACGGTTTGGTCTTTACGTACACCACTTTACACGGTTTGGCCTTTACGTACACCACTTTACACGGTTTGGTCTTTACGTACACCACTTTACACGGTTTGGTCTTTACGTACACCACTTTACACGGTTTGGTCTTTACGTACACCACTTTACACGGTTTGGTCTTTACGTACACCAGGTTACAATGGTTTGGTCTTTACTTACACCAGGTTACAGAGTTTTGTTACGCAATGACCAGTTATTTCCGTCTTCCCTACCCCAAGATTTATCTTCTCCTTCTTTTGTTTCTTTCTTTATTACCTCCATTACCTTTTTCTCTCAATCCTTCCTTCTTTCTTCTTATTCTTCTTCTCCTCCTCCTTTTCCTCCACTTCGAGTTGATGTTAGATTTATGATGCGGCCATCGTCCAGAAATCAATGGCAAACTACTGAACTGCATAGTAAACTACAAGCTGCCCAAAAATGCTGGAGTTGATTGCGACGTCCTGTTAGAATATGCGACATACTTAACTTCCTTTAGACAGATTCCATCCAAGTTAACGAGCTCTATCAACTCATGGATAGTTTTTATTTGTCTAGTTTAGTTTAGTTTAGTTTAGTTTAGTTTAGTTTAGTTTAGCTTAGATTTGCCGACGGATCAACATCACGGCACACGGGTGTAACCCATAAGTGCTCCATTCTACTCCTAAATCAAGCCTGAGTCCGGAGATTCTCAGCTCAGTGCACGAACTCCGTAGCATCGACGCGGATCCTGAAATACTTTGGGTAGAATTTTTAACTCGAAATTTTTGCCCGAGCAACGCCGTTAAGCTACTCTTTTTCGATTTACAATTGCCAAGGGATTTTTTTACGTGCGCAACAATACACACGTGCGACCGATCTCACTACCCAGAGACCAGGGGAAATTTTTATTACTAGAAGTCCGCGTGAAAAAAAATCCCGGTGCCCACCTGGACTTGAACCCGGGACCGCCAGCACTCGAGGCGGACAACATACTTCGAGACCACTTAGCCCCCCAGTCAGTCAGTCAGTTAATTAGTTACTTAGTTAGTTAGTTAGTTGGTTAGTTAGTTAGTTAATTAGTTAGTTAGTTAGTTAGTTAGTTGGTTGGTTGGTTGGTTGTTTGGTTGGTTGGTTGGGTGGTTGGTTAGTTGGTTAGTTAGTTAGTTAGCTAGTCAATTAGTTAGTTAACTAGTTAGTTCGTTAATTAGTTAGTTAGTTAGTTAGTTAGTTAGTTATTTAGTTAGTCAATTAGTTAGTTAATTAGTTAGTTCGTTAATTAGTCAAGGCGTTAGTTAGTTAGTTAGTTAGTTAATTAGTTAGTTAGTTAGTTAGTTTGTTGGTTGGTTGGTTGGTTGGTTGGTTAGTAAGTAAGTAAGTACTAAGTAAGATAGTTAGTTAGTTAGTTAGTTAGTTAATTAGTTAGTTAGTTAGTTAGTTAGTTAGTTAGTTAGTTAGTCAATTAGTTAGTTAATTAGTTAGTTCGTTCAATAGTTAAGTCGTTAGTTAGTTAGTTAGTTACTTAGTAAGATAGTTAGTTAGTTAGTTAGTTAGTTATTTAGTTAGTCAATTAGTTAGTTAATTAGTTAGTTCGTTAATTAGTTAAGGCGTTAGTTAGTTAGTTAGTTAGTTAGTTAGTTAGTTAGTTAGTTAGTTAGTTAGTTAGTTAGTTAGTTAGTTTGTTAGTTAGTTGGTTGGTTGGTTGGTTGGTTAGTAAGTAAGTAAGTAAGTTAGTTAGTTAGTTAGTTAGTTAGTTAGTTAGTTAGATAGTTAGTTAGTTAGTTAGTTAGTTAGTTAGTTAGTTAGTTAGTTAGTTAACTAGCTAGCTAGCTCGTTATATTCCGGGTAGATCCCATTCTAAAATTGGTACCAGAAAATATCATAGGAAGCTAATGCGACGAGCGTGATGTTGACCATGTAACCCAACAATACCAATTGTCGGTGTGTCTATAGATATATGGGGCTGGGACAATACTCCTCAGGGTACGTGAACGTGTCCTTTACCGTTAGTTTACCTTCCTATTTTAACCTGTCAAAAACTGTCATTTACTCCTATAGTTCCTTGCAGTGTAGGACAAGGGGGTCTTGGGCTTGAGAAATTAAGGCCGCCTGGCTATTGCAGTCACCGCGAACAGTGCTGGCTAGAGTTTTCTTTTTTCCCCAACAGAAAAAAAAAAAAAATCCACACTTTACCGAAGATTCGAACAGGAGAAAATAAATATAGGCACAATGAAAACACTAAGAGAAGAGAATGAGACACATTGCACTGATTTTAAATAGCCTTGGGGGAAAAGATTATTTCAAGATTATAGATAGCGCAAGTAACAAGTTTCTCCTACCTTGGACATGTAATAACTTATGATGGTAGAAGTGAAACTGAAATCAAAAAGTAAATAGGAATGGCCAAAAACACTTTCAACTTCATAAAATCAGTATTAACATCTAGAGAGATTAACAACGCATTAAAAATGAAAATGTCAAATGTTACGTATATTCACCACTACTATATGGCGCGGAAGCCAGGGAAATGTTGTATTTCATGGAAACAAACAACAATCAAGTACGGAGGTTCTAGAAAAATTGGGAATGAAAAGATAGTTGATGAAAGAAATAAAAAGAATGCAAGTTAAATATATCCGCCACGATGAAAGACATAACACTTACAAAAACCATACTGGAGGGTAAGATTAAAGGCAAGCGAGCAAGAGGTAGATAACGATACAAGTGGGAAGATAACATCAAGAGATGGACGAACAGCAATCTGACAGAAAGTAAAATCAAGGTGAGAGACTGACAGTGTTGAAGATCCATTGCAGCCAAGCTTGTTTGTAGAAATGGCGCCTGACTGATTGATAGATAGCGTCTCCATTCACGTATAGATAATAAACAGGGCATTCTTTAACATGAACAAACGCAACAAGAGTTCACGATTACATGTTTGAGTACACGTACATGCACGGTTGTACTTTAAATTCATAATATAATATCGTTGTTGTGAATATGTTATCTCAATAATATCAGAGAGACTGATACACCAGAGTCGTGTTTGTAGCATCATGTCATCATTTGATGACTTGCTTTGCACTGTTTCGCCCAGCTTGTGGCTCAGTACAGTCGACTCGGTCTAGTGTATTTTCGGGTTTGCTTTTGCTAGTCTTTGACTGTTTTTAGTCTACCTACAAAGTAGCAGGGTTGTGTCTCTCTTCATCTGGTTCCTATGCCTTGACCTGTCCGACACGGAAGCCCAATCAGTAGCTGTGCTAGCATCGTTACAGAAAGCCTTCCACCTCCATACACCAACAACGATAGTCGTGTTTTATACTGGCAGGGACCTCTCCTCAATTCCTAATGAGGAAACTATCTTTAACCTGTCCGACATGGGAAGCCCTACATGAAGCTGCGCTACTATCGACACAGCTCTTTGGAGGTCTTTGTCAAGGAAATTCTGCCTCGAGGGTGGTAGGCGTTCATCACTAACGTTTTGCATATCATGTCCGCACAGTTCATCAGTATGTTCGGACTGAGTGAAGTGGGTTGCTTGTGTGGCAGTAGCTACATGACGTGGCACACGATAGTGTGTGACTTTTGTAATAGGGCAAATCTTGTCACGTGATGATCGAATGTAATGGCGGAGATAAATGACGGCACGGAGATATTTATGATTGACACGATTTGCCTCATAGAAAATGGGTGGGTTAGTTAGTTAGCTAGTCAACTGCTTAGCCAGGTAGTTAGCTTGTTAATTTATTAGTTAGTTAGTTAGTTGGTTAGTTAATTAGTTAGTTAGTTAGTTAGTTGGTTAGTTAGTTAGTTAGTTGGTTGGTTGGTTGGTTGGTTGGTTGGCTGGTTGGTTGGTTGGTTGGTTGGTTGGTTGGTTGGCTGGTTGGTTGGTTGGTTGGGTGGGTGGTTGGTTGGTTAACATATCCTCCTCTTTGCATATTAAACCTCATTTGTTCAGATCATTGAAACAAATTTCCGCGTCGAAAGGTTTTCTGACACGCAATCTCTGGCGAGCAGGCAAATGTGCCAGCCCCTGCTCTACTCCAGCTCCCAGATTGTAGTGTCAGTCTGTCGGATGTGTTGGACTTTCCCTTGAAGCGGTGATTTTCTTTAAACTGAGCTGGGACCCTTTATTTCTGAGAATATTTCCTGGTACCCTTTCTAGGCCCCAAACTGTGCAAAGACTACCATGGACAGTCAGAACAACCAATGAGCAAGACCTACAAGAGGCAAATGAAAACCACAAACTGATTAGAGAAATTAGATGTAGCCAGTCAAACTATGTTTGTCACATTATGTGAAGAAATAAACTAGAGGATTTGGTGACAGCTAGCAAGATTGAGGGGGAAAGAACAAGGGGAAGGCAGAGAGATAAATATCTCGATGGCTTGACCACACGGCATGGTCGGGACAAGAACACAGAGCTAATCCACGACTTTGGTGATCATGTAAGATGGCGAAACATGACCTCCACGTTTACCGACATGGCACATGATGATAATGATGATTCTAGTCTGGGTGACCTTGAATTTAAGGGCAAAACAAAAACAAAGAAACTGCTTCGATTGAGAATCGAACTCATGACCACCGGACGGGCAGACAAGCCTGCTAACCACTGCTCTACCACAGCTCACCGCGCTTGCACATCTGTATAAACATCAGATGGAGGACTAGTTGTCGGGCCGACTCAGATGAGATTCTGTCGTCTCCATTATTGAATTACATCATACAGTTGACGAGTGCACAAATCGATCCGACCTGGTTCATAACCACAGCAATCTCCCCGATGGTGATCACATGGGATTCATAAAGGTATTCAATTTAGGTGGCAACGTTGTGAACAAAGCATTTGCTTAACGAGGCACTGATTGAGTTTCGAAGCCTAGCTGACAGGGGATTTATGATTGTTCATCTCGTAATTTGACCTCGCCTTCGCTTCGTAAAATGGGAATAAGGTGTGTATACACAGGAATCAAGGACGAGGAAGAGAGGTGGCTACCCCACCTCATTTTATCGTGACTTGGTACATATGAAAGCCTGTCAAAGCACAGTTATACGGAAATATGTGTCATGTGATTAGTTAGTTGTGTGTCTTTTACAAGACGTCCAAATCAACCCCAGCATTTATTAGCTGTTAGTGATTTTCTGGGCAATTTCACGTTCAGTAGTTTGTCATGGGCTGACTTGTGTAAATAAAGCTCAGCTCGTCAAAGATCGCATGTTCGTGTTTAGCGTAGCTCGGTGTTCTTGTTATCTCTTACACATCTGTGACCCTGGATTGATTGGTCCGAACTAAGCTCACTCAAGCCTCTCTGGATCAATCAAACCCTCAAGATTACCCTCGGTGTATAATATTAAACATTTCATACAGTTATAACAATATAGTACAGCAATCACGACCCTGTGGTATGACAGAATCACCTCTGTGGTCGGTCACACTCGGTCTATATTACATATTTTATAGAGTTATGTTTGGAGCAGTCACGAGTCCATGGTATGACAGACTCACCAATGCGGTCACACTCGGTGTGTAATGCTAAGCCAGGCGGCAGCAATCTACGACAATCTTACCAAGCGCGGCGCGTGGAACGATTTTCAGTGGCACGCCGAGTACGTTAAAACTAGTTAGTTAGTTGCATAGCCTTTAAAGGACGTAGCAGTTATGCAGTCTTATATATATATATATATATATATATATATATATATATATATATATATATATATATATATATATATATATATATATATATATTTGCAGACCGGATAAGACGAACTCATCCGGGACCCAAGAAATAGTTCTTCTTATCATAAATTCCTCTTATAAGAGGCAAAGAAGAAAAATTTACCGGGATAATTCTTCTTCTTCTTTTTGTTGGCTAGCTTAAACTCGAGCGTAGTCCTTACACACAGTGGCGTCACTGGGGTTGGTGTCACCCAGTGCGGTAAACTCTTGGTGTCACCCCTCTAGACTTTCACCATGGTCTTCTTCCGAGTGTTCCTGTACCATATATAATCGCATATAGTAATGTTTGTAAAATAAGTCAAAAAGTTAATAAGGACATAAGAAAGAAAACAAATTGAACAATATAACTTCAATACTTCAGGTAAAACATAAATAAAGAACTTCGACAAACTCGGAAAAAGTTAAATTTTTGTTATTTAACATTAAAATTTCTAAAATTAACAATGCACGGTTATGAAACCCGACTAGACAGAGCTATGTCTGCTTTGTCAAATTTGCAATTTTTTTATTTTGGTGTCACCCCTTGATGGTGTCACCCCCCCCCCCCCCCCCCCAGTGACGCCCCTGCTTACACACTGTTTAAAGTAGTAAAGGACTGAGTTTTGCAAAATTGTTCTTCACACCAGAAATTTACCACATCCGAGATCGGCTTAAGCGGTGTGCACTGTATATGAAGTGGTGTAGCATAGAGGTATTGCCTGTAACATGTAGGCCGTGTTCGAAACACGGTGTTGACTGCCTGGAGTTTTGCAAAACAGGACCGATCCATTTGGGTGGAACACCATATTCTCAATGTCTTCATGACAACTCTGAGAGCCTTGATAAAAACATGTCTTAGCACTTTTGTCCTCTGATCCAGCGATCGTGTTATCCCACTGAGGAAGGGATTCTTGTAAATGTGCCTTGGCTGCAAGGACTACCTTACCTAAAATAGACACTAGGGAATGGTCTGTGAAGTAAGGCGGCCAGCGTTGTATTGACCACATCACAGACTGACTGCTGGTTGGTCGACAGAGATATGGGGTCAGCAGGTTATAACCAGGATGAAATAGAAATCAAAAAGAGAATAGGAATGGCCAAAAATGCTTTCAACGGCATGAAATCAGTATTACCATCTAGAGAGATTAAAAACAAATTAAAAATGAGAATTGTCAAATGTTACCCATATTCAACACTATTGTATGGCGTGGAAACCTGGACATTGAACAAGCAACTAGAAAGTCGCATAGAGGCCCTGGATATGTGGATATTCAGATGGATATGTCGTATTTCATGGAAACAAAAACAATCAAATACAGAGGTTATAGGAAAACTGGGAATGAAGAGAGAGTTGATGAAAGAAATAAAGAGGAGGCTAGTGAAATGTTTCGGCCACGTTAAACGACATGATACTCTTATTAAATCCATACTGTAGGGCAAGGTTGAGGGCAAGCGAGCAAGAGGTAGACAACGATACAAGTGGGAAGATACCATCAAGAGATGGACGAACATCAGCCTGACAGAATGTACAGTCAAGGCGAGAGACAGACAGTGTTGGAGATCCATTGCAGTCAACCTTCATTGTAGAGATGGCACCTGATTAATTGATTGATTGAACCAGGATGCCTGGTGGCGTGGACAAGGATCCTAGACTTGTTATAATCCTTCTTCTAATGCTACCTTTACTCTTAAAAATAAACTATTTCTAGCTTTGTATAAAACATGATGGCTTTCCATGGCCTTTAGATGGGGATGCTTCAGTGACAGGTTACAGTGTCCGTCACAGATGTTTCCTGATTCGAATACATCAATAGGGTTATGAATGTTTGCAAGAAACAGTGATATGAAAGGTTTCACACGCCCCCTTCATCTTGAAGGTAGTGAAATCGGATCGCTAACTTTCTCGGATATGAACAAAATCCGAAGACTCTCAGTGTTAGATGTGCACGTTAAAAATCCCATGGCAATTGGAAATTGCAAAAAGTAGGCTGCAAAGCAGTCACCCTGGCAAATAGTTTGAAAATAAAACATATCTTCGAGTATTTAGAGCCCGTTACTAGAGAAGGAATCTGTCTAGAGAAAATCAATCATACACAAATGCATGCTTAAGTCGGACATACTGACCTCTGACATATATAACAAGGTGTGATGAACTCCTTTAAAAAAGAAGTGAGGAAGAAGAAGAAGAAGAAGAAGAAGAAGAAGAAGAAGAAGAAGAAGAAGAAGAAGAAGAAGAAGAAGAAGAAGAAGAAGAAGAAGAAGAAGAAGAAGATTGCCTTTTAACGTTAGTGGATTGGTACAGATCTGTTGTCGATATCAGAGTCTTTCTTCCAGTTAGTTAGTTAGTTAGTTAGTTAGTTAGTTAGTTACTTAGTTAGTCAGTCAGTCAGTCAGTCAGTCAGTCAGTCAGTCAGTCAGTCAGTCAGTCAGTCTGTCAGTCAGTCAGTCAGTCAGTCAGTCAGTCAGTCAGTCAGTTAATTAGACGACAGATCATCCTCATTGCACATCAAAGCATTCAGCCTTTCCACGTTAGTGGATTGGCTCAGATCTGTTGTCGATATCGGAGTTTTTCTTTCAGATAGTTAGTTAGTAGTTAGTTAGTTAATTACTTAGTTAGTTAGTTAGTTTGTTAGTTTTTTAGTTAGTTAGTCGGCAGATCACCCTCATTGCACATCGAAACATTCAGCCCATGATTGCTCGGATCCCCTACTCAGTAAATCCCGCAGCGTGTAGCGGATAACGAAGACAGAGGTACTCATGACGTACGTGGACGTGATTTCTCTGCAAGACAGTGTACAGATAAGCTGCCTCACTCTGCTGCTTGGTTTTTTCTCTAGTTCATAGTCCTTCCACAGTGAGCAAACAGTCATCAAACAGTAGATGTTTAAAACCTCTGAATGTTTTTGAATTCGGATGTTATTTCACACCAAAGAAGGTCTACATGTTTACCATATAAGAAAGGAAAGGTTGTGTCCCGGTGACAGTGAACTAGCTGTAGGATAGACGGCTCAAGTTAACAATGTCACCTATAGCAATGTCATAGTGAAGTGTTTATCATTGATGTGATCTTCCCATATACAACAATCAACCTAATCTCAGTTAAGTTGAGGTGAGACAAAGCAACGCAATGCACTCGCCCGAATAACCGTCCTTCAACCAGGATTTCATTTGTTTGTATTTCATCGCTCGCCAACGCGTTGTAAACTATGTGCCTTTTTTGTTAGTATTGTAATAGACAACGACAACTGTAAACTAGGTTCTATTTAAAGGTCTTGGGGACGCGACCATTGCACGAATCAAATCGAGGCCAGGTAATACGAGTTGGGGGTTATAATATAAACAATATACTCTATTTAGATGCCAGTATTTATAGCTGAAAATGCAACGATCTAGAACAATTGATGCATGATGTCACAAATCAAAATTAATCGTTATGGTGCTAATCCCGTGAAGTCCCATCAGGCGGCGATAGTGCCGGGCCCCCTGCCTCGAGGGGGTCCACCCATGACTACTGGTGGTCACCTTCCCCTGTGCTGTGGAGTCAAGGCACAGAGGAGTAGGTTAAGAGCTATTGACCAAATACCCCGGACACTCAACATACTACAGTGGAATGCCGAAGGAGTTTACAAGAAGAAAGAGTCCCTAACACAGCGTCTTCATAAAGATAAAATAGATGTGGCATGCATTCAAGAGACACACCTCAACGCCAATCGCAAATTCTCAGTCAGAGGATATCAGGCCACACGTTTCGACCGCGAAGGACACAAAGGAGGAGTTCTAATACTTACACGAAATACAATACCTTGCAGCGAAGTATCTGTGATCTCTGACAACCAAACGGAAATTATAGGTGTTGATATAATGATAAAGGACGTGAAAATAAGAATCTACAATCTGTATAGCCCAGCAGATAAGGACCTTACACTCTCAAACATGAAAATAACTGACACAAACTGCATTATTGTCGGAGACTTTAATAGCCGTTCAGATAGATGGGGATACCCAGATACTGACAAAAGAGGAGATGAATTGGAGGAGTGGGAAATAGACTCAAATCTCCATCTACTCAACAAAGCGGATGACACACCGAGCTTCTACTCCAGAAGATGGCTTACCACTTCTACTCCAGACTTAGCTTTCTGCACAGGAGACATCCTCCACAAAATCGATCGCCATGTGCTGGACCAATTAGCAGGTAGTGACCACAGACCAATCAAGCTTGTAATGAATATGGAGTATGTTCCACAGGAGCAAAAGCCCTTGCCCCGCTGGAATTACAAACGAGCAGACTGGGACAGATTTGCCATACTAACAGACAAATATTGTGAAAACATAAATACACGATATGGCAACATAAAGCAAATGGTGGAAAGTCTAAACAGAGCGATAATACAGACAGCCACTGAGTCCATTCCAAGAGGAGCGAGGAAAAATTACAAACCATACTGGACTGAAGAACTACAAAGTTTGGAGGACAAAGTTGAAGACGCCAGGAAGACAGCAGAGAGAGAACAAACAATTGAAGCGAACATCTCTCTCAAAGCCATCTCAGCAAAATATAAAAGAACAGTAAATCAAACAACAAGAGATTGTTGGAGGGAAAAAACAGAAAACCTTAATTTTGACAGGGATGGAAACAAACTATGGAAACTAGTGAAAGCCATGAACAATGAAGAACCTAGAAACAAACAAATAACAATTAAACAAGGAAATGCCTTGCTTACAGGAAAAAAGGCTGCAAATGCACTAATGGAACACTATGCAAATGCAAACCACATTGATATTACAACCGAACAGAAGAAAGCAATAAAAGACGAACAGATACATCATAGTAATACAGAGACAGCAGCAGAATATATGATGGCAAATCTAACAATGGAAGAAATGGAACAGGCAATGAATACCCTAAAAAAGAAGAAATCACCAGGAAAGGATGGAATCACAAATGAAATGCTAATAGGACTAGGCACCAAGGCAAAGAAGAAACTACTAGCAGTCCTAAATAACAGCTGGAAGAGAGGAATAGTCCCACAGGCATGGAAGGAAGCTATACTAATACCAGTCCCAAAGAAAGGAAAAGACCTGGAAGAACCAAATGGCTATCGACCTATCAGTCTACTTAGCTGTGTAGGAAAATTAATGGAACGCATTATCAATGGCAGGCTAACATGGCATCTGGAAGAAAACAAACTCTTAACACCACACCAAGCAGGATTCAGAAAGTACAGATCCACTGAAGATCAAATAACCTATATAGCTCAGGAAATAGAGGATGCCTTCCAAGAGAAAAAGCACACACTAGCAGTCTGGATAGATTTAGAAAAAGCATTTGATAAAGTATGTGTGGTATAATAAAACGTCCTTACCCTTTCCTATTTATGGACTCCCTTAAAAATAAACAAACCCTTACAATTACTGTTTAAGTAACTTACTTAATGTAGGAGAAAATAAAACAGCGATAGACTGACCGTGGCACAGCTAAAATTAGTTTGGCTTGTTTTCTCTCCCTTATCTGGCCAATCCTGGCGAGGGGGAAAACAAAGACTGAAGCGGCCATTTCTAGTCAAGACACCACGCAAGAAAGTCGACCTTTCCCTTCGGGGAAAAGGTATTTTGCCTTAAAAACATGATTCTCTTCAAGCTATTGGTATGTTATCTACATTATTAAGATATATGTATGTATTACATTGACCAGTATGTTTAATTAAGAATTAGTTACAATTCTCTTAAACCAGGCTGGATGATGTTTACTAAGGAAACACAGGTGGGCGCCACGCTGTAATTTTTCCTATATCTTCAAATCCCTATGTTAATATCTTTTATAGGCATTATGAACTTATATCTAACTAAATAGTGTTTATAACCTATGAATAGTATGTGTACTGTAGTACATAGAGTATCAACTCTCATGTCAGAAACTCTTTTCAATTTAGGAAAGACTCCTGATTCATACTTCAGAGAAGAAAACTCGTTTCTGCCAATTTCATAGTCCTATGAAAAATAACTTCTATGCAATGGAACTATATATCCCTATCAATGCTTAGAAATCTGCAAATAATTTATGTACTGTAGAGATTGGACTTTAAAGAAACATTTTCTCAATGTAGGAGCAGACTCTTGATTTCATACTGCACAAGTAGAGAACTGGTGTCTGCCACCTTCAAATATCCTATGTAGTGTAAATGCACTGGTAAGGATGTCTCTGAACTTGTTTTATCCATGCGGGGACATACAAATGATTACGCATATTCCTGACTCTTACTTAGTCAGGGGATAAAATATTTTGCCACATTATAATCTGTAACTTGGAAATATAGTGCTAAATTTTAGTACCATTCTTTTGTTAACAGATTAGTAACCACTCCATATGAGGGTGAACATATAATCATTTCATAAAATAGTGTTAGGGACAGGCCATGGTTGAATATAAATTCATGAACAATTAAACGCGTGATGTAAGTGCATGTTCGGATAGGATTCACTCCGCATCGCCTCACCGTAGTAGAAACAGAAGCGAAGATTGATGTGAATAAATTTCTTGCAATATTCAGAAGACTGGACCATGCGGCATAAGTTATTCTTATAAATACCCTCCGAATAATAGCAGTCATTGGCAAAACATATCACAGCGATTACTATCCTCATGTGCTGTACGCAGTGGGGGAAAACAATGGATGTTTTAGTTCATGAAGATAATTCAAAAACCTAGGCTCCCTGCATCATCATTATGATTAATTATTATGTATGAGTATCATGTACTTAATATCAGAGAAATGTACATGTATGTCTTTTTCTGGTATGAGAATTTTCTTTGTTCTGATTGTTACTTTTTACTGTGGGAATATACATTTTAATGTTGCACCTTGGGATTAGAGGATGTTGATGTAAGAATACATATGTATGTCAGTACTTAAGAAGCCAATAGTGAATAGTCTTGACCTAGTGATGATTATAGTGCCGAAATGAAGACGCGGCATTAGAAACCACAGGGATTCTGTATAGGCTATTCTCTTCAAGTAATGAGAGAGACAATATCAACATGTTGGATGGACAGAATGACTTCACCCATCCAATAGTCCCAGTAACAACAGAACAAAATATAAGTGAGAAAATACCTTACTCACTATGAAGAGTCAGAATGGCTCTACTCAGCAATGAGGGACAGTGGAACATGGACACCCACTCCTTTCCCCTTCTCCCCTTGTTGTTTTGTATTTGTGTTTGTAATTGTGTTGTAAACCTTTTATCATAACACAGTAGGTTAATGCTAGTGTTGTATTCTTTGTCATCCCTTTTCTATAGAAGAGAAACAGGTGGTGGTTGAATTTGGTGGGACTATATCACTAACACTGGATCCTGGGTAAACAGCCATAAAGTGAATGTCCAAAACCATAGTCTGGATCTAGCAATACCTCAATGTTTACTGCGGCACTCAATAGCTCCATAGCGAGCAACAGATAAATTAGAAGACAACTGACTGGGTGAGTGATTAAGTCCTATTTTAGTAGGAATATCCAGGATGGACTTCAAGATCTAATAATCTACAAAGATGAAGATCATCAGAGTACTGACAACAGTGTATCGTTTGCGTTACTTCTGAGAAGTATCACCAATGGCCTCATCATTCAACCAAGTCAGTGAAACTGGGACGATCCTTCTTCAAGTTACTAAAACTAACAACAGTGAGAACCTTCAACTGTTGGTTGGATTACCAAGTTAATATCCACCATGGATAAGTCTTCGAAAGAACATCTCACAGCTGCAAAAGTCAAACATAAGGTTCCAGCCATGCAACACCAAGTTCTAGCTATGAACACCAACTCAAACAAATGGGAAGAGACACTGAAACAACATTATAGCCAATACAAACAAATGTACCAACTTCAGAACATCTGAACCATAACTACACCAGATTACCTCAAGGTCCAAAACCTGAACACCATCAAAAGAACCATATGAAAGCAGCTAGATGAGTAAATGCCTTTACGCCTGCAACCAAAGGAATCACCTGATGGCTTGCAAACCTGGATATGTGGTGGAGTAATATTCTTCAGTTACATGCCTGCAGCAGAATCTTCAGATGAAACCAAATGAATGATTCACCACTGTATGTTCTACACAGAAATGGAATGAATGAGAACTCTATGCTGGTCCCATGTCAGCCTAACTACCCATCATCAAGTGTGGGATGGCCTATCAACATGAACCGGGTGTGTGACAAAGCCTTTTGAACTAAATTGGGAAACGGTTAACATAAACCGAGCTGTTGGACAGTCGTCATCTTTTCATCGATAAGATGATATAGGGAAGAACCTTCTGCAGAGCTTAAGTTGCATCTCCTGAAAGTATGACAGACCTAGGCATCAATTTCAATTGGAACACAACCCAAATGGCAACCGAGTATTCTTAAATTCAGTCTCATGGAGAGAATATGTGCTTATGTATAATTCTATTCTTGGATTATGGATTAGAAACATTCGCCAGCCAACTTCGGTGGACATACTGTGAGTAGAAAATGACTGTGAGTATAATTCTGCACGGATAATTATGGACATTAACTGCTTTGCACTGGAGAAGAATGCCCATCCGCAACGCCTAAATGAACACTATAATTAATTAATTTAATTATTAGTATCAACTGTTTTCATGCGTGTGGTTTTCTTCAATGACAGGAAAAGGGTAAAGATTGGTTTACATGGTAATGGTGTACACCTAAAGGGTTATGTTATGACATATATGTATAATATTTTGACACCCACTCATTATTTTTAAATATGAGAATTGTACATGGTGTCAGAAATAAATGTATGTAGGTTGGGTTTCTGCACCTAGACCAATGTGATTTTATCTAGGTACAATGAGTCAAGTTAGCAGAACCAATTTGTGGTTGTTGTGTTGTTTGTAATAACCTTGTTTTTTTCTGGGGTCACTGGGTACTATGTTGTAATACTGCATATCATTCCCATGCCTGTCTGAAAATGCATAGTGTTTATTACACCTATATATATATGTAACTACAGATCTTGAGTTAATACCTGAACTGTTTGTCCAAAAGTGTTGTGTACATCAAGTAAATGTGGTGTCCAACAAGTGGTTGTTTATATATTGTGAGCAATCAATATCCTTCTAGCATCTATAGTTAATTTAAGGGTGAAGTGGGAAGGGAAACCTACACACAGATGCCATTGTTTCAAGGATTGAACTCTTTTCTCCTGGGATTTGTGGTAAATATCCCTGATCACCCTGCATTCTGACCAGTGACCAGAGAATCAATAATACCCCCTAGACATTTTAACGAATTATTCTTAGGAATTAAAATCCACATCCCACATGTGTGGTCCCGCCCGGTACGGACTTCACCTAGTAGTGGAGTAGTCCGTGAATTTAAAACTCATGGTAAACATCACAATTGTTGTATTATGGTGAGTATATGAATTCAGGGAAAACCTCTCGCAGGTAAACCAAGTCACTTCAGAATGTTATAGTGTTAGTAACAGACCTAATCACTCATTAGTATGAGCTGAGTCAAGTGTTATATGAACCCATAATGGCTCAGATAAATATAGGTTTTTTTTTGGTACAAAACTGTTCACAGGTAATATCTTGATTCTGGCAGATGCATCAGGTAGTTGGTTGTTGGGTATGAGATTTTGTTTTAAAAACTCATATTTTATATCTTATTGGTGGTAAACTCACATAAGATAGGTAATTCAGTGAATGTTTAGAATTCATAGTCATTCCCATTTGATGTTTGAGGTATGGTTCTGCTACTCTGGTATTCTCTTTAAATGGTTTAAAAGTGGTGTACTCATGAACACACTACTATATTATGTATCCATAAGGTATGTTCCTACATATGAATCATGTGTTAATTAATTATTTTGTCATTGATTATCATTGTATTTTCATGCTTGATCTGCTTGTAATATGTAATATTGAAAAGTTACCAAGGCAGCAGAGAGTGATAGACAATTTTATAGATAATTAGGACAGTAAGTTAAAAATCCAATAAATTTTTTTTTAAGGGAAAAATTTAATCAACAAATGATGATTCAGTAGGAAAGGAAATAATACCTGAGAGATAAATTAAACCAGGGGAAAATAGCAGTAACTAAAGGCCAAAACCACCACTTGCAAAAATGTAGACATAGTTAATGGAAGGGAAGGAATATTGTAAGAATTTGCAGTATTTAGGGGCACCCTAATTTAATCCTTTTTTTTCATATGACATAACATGTTCTACAACACCGGTAGTAAAGTAAAGTGAATAAATGATGGATACTTAGGAAGAAAAGCCATACCGACACTTATTCTACTCCACCGGTGATATGAGTAGTTATTAATAACTAACTCAGATGGCCCATATGTTAATGAGGGTCAAAACCAAAATATTCACCTGGTGATGTAAGTGAAACTGATCAACTCACTTACTGACCCAACAGAATATAAGGTATTTCTTTAAATTATCCACCCCGATCCCATTATTAATGGTAGAGGAAACAGACCGTATAGGTATGTAAAAGGTATAATTAAAGAATTAACTATATAAATTGGAATTTCAAATGAACTTCAGGAGATACCGGAAAAAATCTGTGCTAGTCTCTAGTAAGAGACTAAACATTTCAGAAAATTGGCTCCTTAGCTTTGAAATTTACAGTTTAATCTCATTAAGTGAAATGTTCACTATGAGTAGTCCTCATCAAAAAGAGGAGTGAAACAGCTTTTAGTTAGCGATTAGCTTACGTAAAGTTATTTCAATAATTGCCTAACTAACATTAATATTCTCATAAGGGAAGAATTAAGAAGGGCAAAAATAAAGGGTACAATAGAGGCGCGCGACTCAATTGTATTTTCTTTAAAACTAACCGAGTAACTAAATTCTAGATAATGCTCGAAGCCTACTAATAGGTAGGTGAATCAGAAATCAATCGCAAGACGAAACAGATTTCTATATCTCAGTTCTGATTTGGATGTTATGCCAGCATTAAATATGTGAAAGCAGATCCAGACTAACAGAGATTAGCTTAAATAACTGATACGAATCAGTAAAAGCAACAATTAAATAAACAACTCTTGAAATAGATGCTGTTTATAAATAGGACGAACCCCTTGACGTAAAGACAGAGGAAACGCCTAAAACTTATACAGTGAACCCATGCTAGAAAAATTGAATATAGCTGTGTAAAAACCAAGCAAATTGGAGCATATAGCTGAAGAATTGCTTGATATTTACTAGATTAGGAATTTCAATAAGGAATCCAGCTAGTAAATTATATAACAGTTCAAAGATAGACCTTAGTCAATCTAAATAAATCCAGAGTTTCCACGTATTAAACGGATGAAAACAAAACTGGAGAGAAACATTAAGAGTACCTTACCTGTTATCTTGAGGACACAACTCAGGAGACGCCAGTATGAGAGGGATATACAGATGTAATAGTAATTTTACAAAAACTAGTAACCCACATCCATAACTGGAAAGTGAACCAGCAACTTGATTGTCTGGAAGACTATCACAGGAATCACAAAAAGGGGCTTTTAACTTCTCACTGAACTGATTATATATGGTAGGAGACAATACGTCTGAACCTACATAACAATGTATGTTGCTAAGTTGAAAATAGTCTAAAACCTGGAGGGAGGCAGACGACGATCAATGTACGCCAAGCGATGCAAAATTGCTCGTAATTCAACACCAAAGCAACAAATACAGAGTGAAACTCAAACACATCAGTTAGAATTACTAATAAGGATTCTAGCGTAAAATAGATCTAGATTAGAAGGAAAAGCAGAGAGAGAGAGTAAGCTAAGAATTACTTCGTTTCTGATAGATTCATGTTCCCCGGAAAATTCGGTTCAGAACGGAAATCTAGAAAAGTTGGACCTTGTTTACATGTTAGACGAGATTCTCGGGAAAAACCCGCAAGAGAAAGGGACACCACTCTAATCAGTAGTTATCAAAACTGATCGGAAAATCCCATAACTCGCCTAATAACCCAAACACATGATGTATTGGATGAAAATGTATTCAACAGGAACCATATTTAGCTTCCTTTAAATATCAGATCTATAGTTAAAACAAACGTCTAACTTATAGGGAGACGGGCGAGTTTAATATGCTATCAGTAGACGCAGAATTAACCGTCGGTTTTAACATAATCTCAAGATTGATAATCTAATGAGAGAGAAATCAAGCTTAATGATGATATCTCAATTGCTTCAAAAAGTCGGTTTGATGCAGACAAACCAGTACTGGAAAGTAACAAATTATCAGATAAACACTCATATTTCAAACAATAGCTGACAACAGTGGAGAGGGTGCTACACTCTTTCACTAAAAGAGAAATAATCCTTTAAGGTTATGCCAGTTGTCGTGACTAAAAGAAAATGGACGTGGCTCTGATCATATAACATAAGGCAGTAGTAAAGTAATAAGGGATGGATACTAGGTGAGTCAATGTAAAGACGGAAATTGTAGAGTACTACTCGATCATTTAATTTCTGAAAGAAATAAATGTCTTAAATTGGGGAGGCGTGTGGTATAATAAAACGTCCTTACCCTTTCCTATTTATGGACTCCCTTAAAAATAAACAAACCCTTACAATTACTGTTTAAGTAACTTACTTAATGTAGGAGAAAATAAAACAGCGATAGACTGACCGTGGCACAGCTAAAATTAGTTTGGCTTGTTTTCTCTCCCTTATCTGGCCAATCCTGGCGAGGGGGAAAACAAAGACTGAAGCGGCCATTTCTAGTCAAGACACCACGCAAGAAAGTCGACCTTTCCCTTCGGGGAAAAGGTATTTTGCCTTAAAAACATGATTCTCTTCAAGCTATTGGTATGTTATCTACATTATTAAGATATATGTATGTATTACATTGACCAGTATGTTTAATTAAGAATTAGTTACAATTCTCTTAAACCAGGCTGGATGATGTTTACTAAGGAAACACAGGTGGGCGCCACGCTGTAATTTTTCCTATGTCTTCAAATCCCTATGTTAATATCTTTTATAGGCATTATGAACTTATATCTAACTAAATAGTGTTTATAACCTATGAATAGTATGTGTACTGTAGTACATAGAGTATCAACTCTCATGTCAGAAACTCTTTTCAATTTAGGAAAGACTCCTGATTCATACTTCAGAGAAGAAAACTCGTTTCTGCCAATTTCATAGTCCTATGAAAAATAACTTCTATGCAATGGAACTATATATCCCTATCAATGCTTAGAAATCTGCAAATAATTTATGTACTGTAGAGATTGGACTTTAAAGAAACATTTTCTCAATGTAGGAGCAGACTCTTGATTTCATACTGCACAAGTAGAGAACTGGTGTCTGCCACCTTCAAATATCCTATGTAGTGTAAATGCACTGGTAAGGATGTCTCTGAACTTGTTTTATCCATGCGGGGACATACAAATGATTACGCATATTCCTGACTCTTACTTAGTCAGGGGATAAAATATTTTGCCACATTATAATCTGTAACTTGGAAATATAGTGCTAAATTTTAGTACCATTCTTTTGTTAACAGATTAGTAACCACTCCATATGAGGGTGAACATATAATCATTTCATAAAATAGTGTTAGGGACAGGCCATGGTTGAATATAAATTCATGAACAATTAAACGCGTGATGTAAGTGCATGTTCGGATAGGATTCACTCCGCATCGCCTCACCGTAGTAGAAACAGAAGCGAAGATTGATGTGAATAAATTTCTTGCAATATTCAGAAGACTGGACCATGCGGCATAAGTTATTCTTATAAATACCCTCCGAATAATAGCAGTCATTGGCAAAACATATCACAGCGATTACTATCCTCATGTGCTGTACGCAGTGGGGGAAAACAATGGATGTTTTAGTTCATGAAGATAATTCAAAAACCTAGGCTCCCTGCATCATCATTATGATTAATTATTATGTATGAGTATCATGTACTTAATATCAGAGAAATGTACATGTATGTCTTTTTCTGGTATGAGAATTTTCTTTGTTCTGATTGTTACTTTTTACTGTGGGAATATACATTTTAATGTTGCACCTTGGGATTAGAGGATGTTGATGTAAGAATACATATGTATGTCAGTACTTAAGAAGCCAATAGTGAATAGTCTTGACCTAGTGATGATTATAGTGCCGAAATGAAGACGCGGCATTAGAAACCACAGGGATTCTGTATAGGCTATTCTCTTCAAGTAATGAGAGAGACAATATCAACATGTTGGATGGACAGAATGACTTCACCCATCCAATAGTCCCAGTAACAACAGAACAAAATATAAGTGAGAAAATACCTTACTCACTATGAAGAGTCAGAATGGCTCTACTCAGCAATAAGGGACAGTGGAACATGGACACCCACTCCTTTCCCCTTCTCCCCTTGTTGTTTTGTATTTGTGTTTGTAATTGTGTTGTAAACCTTTTATCATAACACAGTAGGTTAATGCTAGTGTTGTATTCTTTGTCATCCCTTTTCTATAGAAGAGAAACAGGTGGTGGTTGAATTTGGTGGGACTATATCACTAACACTGGATCCTGGGTAAACAGCCATAAAGTGAATGTCCAAAACCATAGTCTGGATCTAGCAATACCTCAATGTTTACTGCGGCACTCAATAGCTCCATAGCGAGCAACAGATAAATTAGAAGACAACTGACTGGGTGAGTGATTAAGTCCTATTTTAGTAGGAATATCCAGGATGGACTTCAAGATCTAATAATCTACAAAGATGAAGATCATCAGAGTACTGACAACAGTGTATCGTTTGCGTTACTTCTGAGAAGTATCACCAATGGCCTCATCATTCAACCAAGTCAGTGAAACTGGGACAATCCTTCTTCAAGTTACTAAAACTAACAACAGTGAGAACCTTCAACTGTTGGTTGGATTACCAAGTTAATATCCACCATGGATAAGTCTTCGAAAGAACATCTCACAGCTGCAAAAGTCAAACATAAGGTTCCAGCCATGCAACACCAAGTTCTAGCTATGAACACCAACTCAAACAAATGGGAAGAGACACTGAAACAACATTATAGCCAATACAAACAAATGTACCAACTTCAGAACATCTGAACCATAACTACACCAGATTACCTCAAGGTCCAAAACCTGAACACCATCAAAAGAACCATATGAAAGCAGCTAGATGAGTAAATGCCTTTACGCCTGCAACCAAAGGAATCACCTGATGGCTTGCAAACCTGGATATGTGGTGGAGTAATATTCTTCAGTTACATGCCTGCAGCAGAATCTTCAGATGAAACCAAATGAATGATTCACCACTGTATGTTCTACACAGAAATGGAATGAATGAGAACTCTATGCTGGTCCCATGTCAGCCTAACTACCCATCATCAAGTGTGGGATGGCCTATCAACATGAACCGGGTGTGTGACAAAGCCTTTTGAACTAAATTGGGAAACGGTTAACATAAACCGAGCTGTTGGACAGTCGTCATCTTTTCATCGATAAGATGATATAGGGAAGAACCTTCTGCAGAGCTTAAGTTGCATCTCCTGAAAGTATGACAGACCTAGGCATCAATTTCAATTGGAACACAACCCAAATGGCAACCGAGTATTCTTAAATTCAGTCTCATGGAGAGAATATGTGCTTATGTATAATTCTATTCTTGGATTATGGATTAGAAACATTCGCCAGCCAACTTCGGTGGACATACTGTGAGTAGAAAATGACTGTGAGTATAATTCTGCACGGATAATTATGGACATTAACTGCTTTGCACTGGAGAAGAATGCCCATCCGCAACGCCTAAATGAACACTATAATTAATTAATTTAATTATTAGTATCAACTGTTTTCATGAGTGTGGTTTTCTTCAATGACAGGAAAAGGGTAAAGATTGGTTTACATGGTAATGGTGTACACCTAAAGGGTTATGTTATGACATATATGTATAATATTTTGACACCCACTCATTATTTTTAAATATGAGAATTGTACATGGTGTCAGAAATAAATGTATGTAGGTTGGGTTTCTGCACCTAGACCAATGTGATTTTATCTAGGTACAATGAGTCAAGTTAGCAGAACCAATTTGTGGTTGTTGTGTTGTTTGTAATAACCTTGTTTTTTTCTGGGGTCACTGGGTACTATGTTGTAATACTGCATATCATTCCCATGCCTGTCTGAAAATGCATAGTGTTTATTACACCTATATATATATGTAACTACAGATCTTGAGTTAATACCTGAACTGTTTGTCCAAAAGTGTTGTGTACATCAAGTAAATGTGGTGTCCAACAAGTGGTTGTTTATATATTGTGAGCAATCAATATCCTTCTAGCATCTATAGTTAATTTAAGGGTGAAGTGGGAAGGGAAACCTACACACAGATGCCATTGTTTCAAGGATTGAACTCTTTTCTCCTGGGATTTGTGGTAAATATCCCTGATCACCCTGCATTCTGACCAGTGACCAGAGAATCAATAATACCCCCTAGACATTTTAACGAATTATTCTTAGGAATTAAAGTCCACATCCCACAGTATGGAAGGAAGGACTGAAAGTAAAACTGAAAAAAATGCATGTTTGTGGAAAAATGTATAAATGGATCAGCCACTACCTTGAGAACAGAACTGCCAGGACAAAAGTACAAGGACAAACAAGCAAAATGATGCTGTTGGAGCAAGGTGTCCCCCAAGGAGGAGTTCTTTCACCAACATTATTCCTAGCATATATAAATGACATCACGGAAAATTTTCCAGCCAGAGTACACACATCCTCCTCCTTTGCAGATGACCTAGCCATATGGACATCTGAAGAATATATTAGTACAGCTAACAGCAGAATACAGCAAGCCTTATTAGCGCTAGAGGACTGGTCAAAATCATGGCTAGTGAAGATAAGTGAGGAGAAAACAACATGCACAGTGTTCTCCCTCACAAATAAAACTCAGCAACCTAAGCTGGTATTGAATGGAAAAATATTGCGCCATGAAGAAAATCCAAACTATCTAGGAGTCACCTTTGATCGTCGCCTGACATGGAAGACACAGGTTGAGAACAATCGAACAAGAGCAAGGCAGGGAATGGCAATCATGAAAAAGCTTGCTGGTACAACGTGGGGAGCAGATGAGAAAGTTCTCAAGAAGTTATATACTGGACGGGTGAGGCCAGTACTGGAATATGGCATTGCAGCTTGGGCAACAGCAGCTAAGTCAAACTTTAACAAAATAAGTAGAGTCCAAAACCAAGGAATGCGAATCATAACTGGAAGCCTGAAGACAACGCCTATTAATGAACTAGAAAAGATCACTTGTTTACAACCAATGCAGGATAGAAGAGATAGCCGAGCCCAGCAACAAGCAGAAAAATTTAGAAGATTGACAGACCACCCTATGTATAAAAGGTTTAGTGGTTTTGGAAAGGGAAGACTGAAGCGTAGCAACTTTGTAGAAACTGCAAAACGAAAGATTAGGGCAGATCCTATACTTAACATATCAACAGTCAAACCCATTTACAATGCACACAAGTTCCCAGCTTGGAGACAGCAGCAACTGCCTGAGATGATAGAAAACATTCCTGGTATTGAGAAAAAGAACACTCAGCATGAAACCGAAAGAAGAGAAATAACCCTAAACTACATAAAAGAACATTACCCAAGCAGCAATTGGACCCATGCATATACAGATGGATCAGCCAAAAATTCAATAGAGAATGGAGGAGGAGGAGGAATTCTCCTAAATTTAAAAAATGGAGTGAAAAAAACACCTTCAATGGCAACTGGAAAGTTTTCAAGTAACTTCAAAGCGGAGGTAGAGGCTCTGAAAACTGCAGCAGAAATGCTCTTGATGGAGGAAAATAAAGAGAAGCAAATAGCTATCTTCACAGATGCAAAGTCAGCTGTCTCAATACTGAAGAGCAATAACAGCACAGAAATAGCTGACCTAAGAGCAGCACTCCATGGTCTATGCCAGAAATCCAAAAAAGTTGTAATACAGTGGATCCCATCACATTGCAGTATACCTGGAAATGAAGAGGCTGACAGACTGGCAAAAGAGGGTGGACGACTACCACAGCCTGACATAGACATAACCTATAACGAGGCAAAGAGGTTGATAAAAAGCACCTATAGAACCAAATGGGAATCAGAGCATCCAGGTCACCAGAAGGATGATGCATATTACAAACTCGACCGAAGAGAACAAGTAGCAATCTTCTCCTCACAGGACATAACAGGCTGAAATACCACTTGTTCAATAAACTAAAGATAGGAGATACCGATGAATGCAATTGTGGAACTGGTAAAATGACAGCTAAACATTTGATGCAGGAGTGCCCAATATATACAGAACAGAGAAAGATATTTTGGCCCACACCTGCTTCATTTGAGGACAAGCCCTATGGAGATATCAACAAGCTCAAGTTGACTGCAGCTTACTTTAACTACATTCAGGTTGACATTTAAAGGTGCATGAAGAAGTATTTAGACTGCCGCACTTCATACCACAGGTATGTCGGTTACAAAAGCGCCCCAGAGGCATGAAATGGAATATTGCTTGGATAGCAAATCCATTACGTGGAAAGTCCGAACCAAAAGCTCACTGTGGGGGCTTCATAAAAGGTGGAAAAAGTGTCTAGTGGCACAAAATGGAATATTGCTTTGATAGCAAATCCATTATGTGGAAAGTCCGAATCGAAAGCTCACTGTGTGGATGTCATCTGCAGACTGCATACTTCTGGTTTCCGGAAGAACAGCCTATGGTGAATGGAAGGCCCAATATACAGAAGTGAGGCTAAGCAGCCATGTGCAGGACGTGACGATTCCTTGGGTGAGCCCAGTACCAGAGCGCTGTGTGTCGGCTCTGCAAGTATGGAAGCCTCCTTGGATGGCGGGGAATGCCCATGGTCTGCCCCTGCCTTCCCTTGAGGGATGACCAGGATGTCTTTGGCTGTTCTATATGGGCCAGCTGGGATGGGGGATAACACCACAACAGTGAGAGCCAAACGTCCTAAGAAACCCCCGGGAAGGTTAACCCGGTCAACAAATGCCCGCAGAAGTCGGATGTGTCGGCCTAACGGCGCAAGAACGCAGCTCTGCTGTAAACAGGCACAACGCAATCACATCCGAAAAAAAACTCCGGATGAACGAAGAAGAAGAAGAAGAAGAAGAACAATTGATGGACATTGTAGTAATAGCAGGTTAAAAGAATGACTCTCCTAAGATATCAAGGAAACAGAAACAATGATAACAACGATAACAACGATAACAACTAAACGTGGTGTAAAAATAGCCAGAAAATGCTTTGCCAAGTTGCTAAATTTAAATATAATCTTAACATCAGATGGAAAATGCTTTACAGGGATTAAGAGCAGAATAGCTCGAGCAACAGATGCATTTTGGAAAAATGGAAAGTAGCTTATGCAATAAGTCACTATCACTGGATGTCAGCGAAATATTATTGCGGGTGTTATATAGAACCTGTTCTGCTGGCTGTGACATGAACGTGGAGGAACACTTTAGGAAGGGCTTGGGGGAACTGAGATGTGGTTCCTGAAACGAATACTTTGCAATGCCAAAGTAACTAATAACGATTGCCTGTATATAAAAGTAGAACATTATGTACAACTATAGACAAACTAGAGACAAACAGCGTTCTTTAGTCATATAATGATCTAGTTCGTCCACAAGCCTCTGCTTCTTTCTTCTACTTCTATGTATGTATAATGACTAGAGAGGCATTGGAAAACATCGTTGCAACTGCCAAGATCAGTGGCAGTAGAGATGGAGGCAGACTGAGAGAACTGATGGTGTTTGGGCTGAAACGGTGACATGGAGGAATATCATCAGCAGAGTTGATCAGGAATACCACGGACCGAGATCTGTGGGGAGACGTGAACACTTAAGTCAAGTGCTGGGGCTCCTGATGATGATGGTAATTACACAATTTTTGATATTGCTAGTAGTCGCCTCAAAGATTGTAGGCCCGGGGTGTTGTTATTGATTCGAAAGCAGTTGATTGGTCTCCTCTTGGCAGTTAATGCCATTCTTATGGGCGTTTTCGTGGAAAAGTGGTTCAGTCGTCTGCCTGACGCTGCGTTGGTTTTGGGTTCTATTCCGGATCCCTCCATTTGGTTCACGAGTGCAGTTTTCTCAGACTCATCCACAGTGTCTCCGCGACCTTTTTCCTTCACACACAAGACTGAGACCCTGGTTCTGCAAACTGTCTGGCGATGAGATACTGCCAGGGCTCATCCCGGTCTGGAGGGGGAGGCTGTGATCCATCACACAGACGTAATATAGCTGAGATAAAGTTGTTTATTGTCTCCACGGGTGGTGCTTTCAATCTGTTTGACAAGACTCCGATGTCTGTTTACTTTGTCCTTCAGTTCTTGATATTCGCAACTAGTTTCAGCTAGCTGTCCAGTTTTCTTGTTATTCTTCTATTTTTCGTTTTTTTTTTTTTTTTTTCTGGCTTTGAGCTAAATCGTAGTCTATACAAGTGAAACTACTTCTAATGCACTGGACTAGTTTTTGTGTGTGGATTAGCTTTCCCCATTACCAGTGTCCCTCGCCATTAGTCGAACCCACGCCGACTTCTGAGGTACGTGTAATTTACATCCCAAAGTCAAGAATAGGAAGTCAGCATTTTAGTACAGAGACCGGCGTAGGGGTTGAACCCGCTACCTCGGTATCAGCACGCCGGAAGTTTAAGAATGACCGTTCTTATCCATTCTAACATGCTGACCTCCCTATTAGCCTTTATTTCCTATTGGAGCATAGGCCGACAACCATGTCATGCCAAGCCCCCTATCCTGAACTATCCCAGGCAGCTCTGTCCGTGTCCTGATATCTGTCTCTCTCTCTCTCTCTCTCTCTCTCTCTCTCTCTCTCTATCTATCTCTCTCTCTCTCTCTCTCTCTCTATCTCTCTCTCCCCTTTTACTCACAAGAATGTGTGGGGAGTCTTCTTTTGTTGGCGTCTTCTCAATCAGCCTTTTAGACTCTGTTTGCGAACTGGCAAGATCGAAGAGAACAGACCAAGAGGAAGACCGAGAGGAAAATACCTGGATGGCTTGGCCACATGGCATGGACGAGACAGGAACACTGAGCTGATCCACGACGCTGGTGATCGAGTGAAATGGCGAGTCATGACTGCCCACGCTTTCCGGCATGGCACATGATTGATTGATTGCGGATTTTTGACTGCGAGAGAAGATACCTTTCTTTTTCTTTTTTTTTTTTCTAATTTCAAGTTTTCAGATATCACAAATTGCTGAGTTAATAAGGAATTGTTTTTCATGGCTTTTATCAGTACTTTTCAGCGGTCCAGATAACTAGAATTTCCTCAGACAATGATTTGGATGCATTCAAATGTTAAATTAGATTAGTTTAGTTTAGTTTAGTTTAGTAGATGGATCAACATCACGGCACACGGGTGCAACCCATAAGTGCTCCGTTCTCCTCCTAACTCAAACCTGAGTCTGGAGAAACTCAGCTAAGTGCACGAACTCCGTAGCATAGCCGAGGATCCTTAAATACTTTGGGTAGATTTTTAACTCGAAATTTTGCCCGGGCAGCGCCGTTAAGCTATTCTTTTTCGATTTCCAACTGCCAAGGGATTTTTTACGTGCGCAACAATACACACGGTCGTCCGATCTCACTACCCAGAGACCAGGGGAAATTTATTACTAGAAGTCCACGAGAAAAAAATCCCGGCATCACCGGGGCTTGAACCCGGGACCTCCAGCACTCGAGGCGGACACCATACCTCGAGACCACGCAGCCCCCTATAAATTAGATTACTGATGAATATGAGAAAGAAGGGAGAGCTTAAGGAAAAGTCTTGAGAGTGTCGTTCTCCGAGAGGTCTTGTAGATATCGTTCTGTTAGTGAAGAGTCCCTTTATACTCTTGACTATTTTCCTTCCTATTTACATGCTTCTTTTCTACGAGAAGAGACCCTGCCATAGGCTTCTTGGAGATCAATGAATACCCCAGTTGTGCTCTTCTCTTCTTGGAATCCTTCTTCTTCGTCTGGTTTATTTATTTTATTTTTTTTAACGTAATTTCGTTGTATCTGATTACATCACTGCTGTGATATTTGCACCTACGGGCCGACACAACCTTTCTGTGGGGAGACGCGGACACCTTTCTTTGGAGCATTTTATAAACTGGGTTTACCTCCACGGGTCCTGGAATCCATAAGCCACATTCTGTGTCATCTTTACAACACTTGCACTCAAACCTGCTTAATAAATTTTCAAGCTTTGATTCCGTTCTTCTTCTTCTTCTTCTTCTTCTTCTTCTTCTTCTTCTTCTTCTTCTTCTTCTTCTTCTTCTTCTTCTTCTTCTTCTTCTTCTTCTTTTCGTTCTCTTGGAATCTATTTCCTATATCTGCAGTGCTGTCTCTTGTATAAACTTCACTATCTTTTTATTTAGTTAAGTTATTAAGTTATCCATAGAGTTAATCTTCCGCTGCTGTTTCTCTGGGCCAGAAGGTTTCCGCAGTCTTGGAATATGTGATCTGCGATTTGCGGCGCCAATCCACATGTGCAAATGGCTGATTCGCCAATTTTGAAATTTGTAAACATACGATTTCGTAATCCTTTTGTGAGACGCAGAATAGTTATTTGTTCTGGTGTGCCCATAAAATGGTACCAATATTCTTTAGATTCCTTTTTAAATTATTGCTTTAATGACCTTGTAACTCAGATCTAATTGTACCATGTTGTTATTTACTCTGCCTTTCTTTTCCCCTTTGTCCGCAATGTCATTTCCTTGAATTTCATATCCATACAATCAGCACTGAGAAGTTTGTCTAGGGTAGAAATTTATTTAAAAGGCCTCTTAATCCCACTCTGTTTTCGGCCCATTGTGGCCCACCAAGGCCCATCTGCCAGTGTTTATGGACAGCGATTTGGTGATTCGAGTTTGCAGTTTGGATGACCGCCTCAGCACCCTGGCCAGATCAAGTGCAGATAAATCTACACCTTGTCCATAGCCAAAAGGCCAATGAAAGCCTGTTGCCTAGCGGACGCCTTGGTGTCACGTTTAGAACGTTAGGCTAACAATAGCATGAGTGTGGAGGGACAAGGCCTGGTTGCCAGCTCTCGTCAATTGCAACGGGAGAGAAAGACTGGCCACAGACTCCCCCTGTGCACTCAGGGGGAAATGTGATTGTCCTCCCACTTTACATATCCACAGCAACTCCCTGCTATATAACGATTTGTTAAATGTCTGTTCGAATCCCCATCGACGGGGATTTTGTTTGTTTGTTTGTTTTTTGTTGTTGTTGATTTTTTTAAAATTAAATGTACCTGGAGCCCCTACATACATTGACATTTCTTATAGCAGGACTGTTGCCGGTGTTTCTATTACCACCTTCTGCACATTTCTAATCACATACTATTTCTGGTGGCTCTATTATATCAATCGTTTCTGCCTGTTAAAGGATGTGTTGCTTGAAGTCCTGTATACAATGAAACAAAAAAATAAAAGGTATTTTAGGATCCTGAGCACACACAGTAATAACAAAATACATGCCTGACTAGGGCCTCTGTCTGGGTAAAAAGAATAATTAACGTTGCGCGAGATTCGGTAGCGGATCGCGCCGCGTTGGTTACTTACGGGGGTATGTGAGCCGGTCGCTCAGAAAACAATGGCAAACTACTGAGCGTAATCTTGCCAAGAACATCAACAACATCTGAAAAATGCTGGTGTTGACTGCAACGTCCAATAAGGGATATGAAACTTTTAAAAAAACAACGTAGGGAGAAATATATGAAAATAACATCAATCTATAATAAAAATTAGCACATGTATTAATAAAATAGATATGAATAAAATACAACACAACTGCCCGACGTTTCTCACATAGATATGAGTAAATTAATGTGAAATTAAAACACAATAAATGTATATTAAAACATAATAGGAATATTTACACAGAGGAAGGTAAAGGACAACTGCGTGACTTCCGTGGATAGAAATAATGCGGAGAAGTGTAAGTGTGAAATCGGGAATAACAGAACTAAACATGGCCAATGTTACATCGATGAAGAATTTAGTGGTTAACCTTTAAATGAACATGGCAAAAGAAGGAAGGGTGGTCATAGGTAGCAGGAAACAAGAAACTAAATCGTGACATTCACAATAGAATGTATTCTCACTGGATGAACACAGCTTATATTGGAAATTAAGTAGCTCTCCAATTTTTATTCTAGCAGAACTATCCGAGTAATATGTTCTTATAGCACCGACACACACAGCACCGGCCCCGTTACGATCCGGGGAATTAACATGATTAGAAACAGGCATGTTGGAGCTTTGTGTGATGACCCTCGGCTGTTACCTAAATAGGTCCTCTAGGCGTCTGCTCTATATACTTTACATACTAAATGTACTTTTGTCTAATTTTATCCGCAAGGATAAAATAACTAGAAAAGGATAAGCAATGTTTTTGTGCTGAGTAAAGTAGCGAGGCCTGGGGACTGCATTAACTCCACAAACTGTTTGTTAGTAAAGTAAAGGATCCCTTTACACACCTTGAGATGTATTGATTATATAGTGCTAGTCACATATTGTCACTGCCCAACTGGTATCGATGGTTAACGTTTCCTGGCACCTATTTTTAGATTTTATGTTTTGTTTATGCTTTACATTTCACAAACTATCTGTATCTTCTTTTTTTTCATGCTTTCCATTTCACTTACTTATGCTTATGGAATTAATTAAACACGGAGCTACGGAGCACGTGCTCTGCGCTTGACACATCTTTCAGAGGCTTCCGAAGAAATAGTGAGGAGGAGAAGACGAGGAAATGGTGTGAGAAGAAGGCATAGAAATAGGAGGGCAGGCGCCCGGAGAACAAGACGGAAAGTGGAGAGACTAGGTTTTAACCATGTAATAGTGGGATACTGGAATTGTCGTAGTGCCAGGCAGAGAGGTCCTGTATTGGAGAGTCTAATATATGATTTTGATGTCCTCATGCTCCAGGAGCTAAATACAGACAAATACCATTGCCCTGGGTACGCCAGTTATATAAACCCTACTTTGCCGAAGAGACATGGGCAAGGTCTGTTGGTGAAGGAAGGAGTGAAGCATGTGGTACTTGACTTGAGCCAGCGGAATCACAGTGCAAGAGAGGTCCAGGGTATACAAATGGAGATTGGGGGATTAAGTTGGAACATCATAAATGTATATGCCACAGTGGACTGTTTTGTCAGAAAGGAACACTGGGACTGGCTGGAGGAATTGGAGGAATTACCGGGTGATAGGCTACTCATATGTGGAAACTTCAATGCGAGGAACAGAGATTGGAACAGTAATGGAGAAACCCGACAGGGAATTGCCCTTGCTAATGCCATGGTGGACTCTGATGTGGTCTGCATAAATGATGGTAGGCCGACTAGAATGGCAATGAGGCCTGGCGATGCAGACACAGCTATTGACTTGGCACTCGTCTTCCAGTCATCAGTCCTTGATGTAAAGTGGACTGTCTTGAATGACCATGGGAACGAACGAACGAAAATCTTTCTCCGGGGCATGCTGGTGTGCTGGGGAATGAACAGGCGGACAGATTGGCTGGCTCTGCAAAACTTGGTGGAGTATTGATGCATGACAAGACAGACGTGGTTGCGGCCTTGTGGGAGCACGTGTGCACATCGGAGGAGCAAATGGATCACCATGGTCTGGCAAGAATGAGACAGCGAGGAGTGACGAGGGGATCTTGCCGACGCTCGACGCTCAGAGGAAAGGCGAGACGGACATATAATCAGATTGCTACTGGTACTATTGGTGTTGGAACTCTTCGCTGGCTGCTGAGGATGGGGACGGAGCGCTTATGGGAATGACCCGAATGCTGTGATGTCGGTTCCTAAATCAATCAATCACTTATATCAATCAATACTTTATATATAATATACAATAACAATCAACCATTTCACTTATAACATTGTTCAAATTTCCAAGCTCATTTAACTTCCTAACATTCCATTATAACATTGTTCTACTTTCCAAGCTCATTTAACGTCCTAACATTCCATGTATAATATTGTTCAACTTTCCAAGCTCATTTAACGTCCTAAATTTCCATTATAACATTGTTCAACTTTCCAAGCTCATTTAACGTCCTAACATTCCATTATAACATTGTTCGACTTTCCAAGCTCATTTAACGTCCTAACATTCCATTATAACATTGTTCAACTTTCCTAGCTCATTTAACGTCCTAACATTCCATTATAACATTGTTCAACTTTCCAAGCTCATTTAACGTTCTAACATTCCATTAGAACATTGTTAAACTTTCCAAGCTCATTTAACGTTCTAACATTCCATTATAACATTGTTAAACTTTCCAAGCTCATTTAACGTCCTAACATTCCATTATAACATTGTTCAACTTTCCAAGCTCATTTAACGTTCTAACATTCCATGTACTATTGTAAATATATTTATTTTAGTTATGATTTTGCCATCAGTAGCTGGTTGACAGTCGAGTGAAACCTGTGGCTCGTGACTGTCCCTACCAGACGAGCATGTATTAAGACAGCCATTAACGTTGTTCACTGCCTCTGAAATGTGTTTTGTCATGAAGTCTTGGGAAGATAATGTGGTGGTTTCCCAATGTCTTCCACATCCACATGGGGGGTTGTTACCTCTGCCTTTGACAGCCATTTCCGACTGTAAGGGAAAGTGAATGCCCTGCTCAGTTGTCCACTTATCTCTGTGGATACTCTGTCGCCAGGGCTGCGTTTGCCACACCGTGGTGTGTTTCCCATCCTCTACCACTGGGAGGTGCAGTTGGGATTTTCCCTTTCTAAAGTTGTGGTCTAGGATGGCCAAAACTCTCCAGTACTTTTAGAGAGGAGCAGCAATTAAAATTAGAAATAAAGAGAATAATTATGAACAAATAAAGTTTGGGGTTCGACAGAGATATGTCTTGTCACCGGATCGCTTCTCCCTCTATAGCGTGGTAATAATGAGAGAGATCAAAGAGATGCCAGGAATACTAATCGGAGGTTATAAAATAAACAATATACGCTAAGCAGATGACACAGTATTGATGGCGGATAATGCAAAAGATTTACAACAGTTGTTGGACATTGTAGTAATAGAGAGTGCAAAGAAAGGACTCTCCTTGAATATCAGTAAAACAGTAACAATGGTGATGCTAAAGAAAACGTTGACACCAAAATATGAAATAGAAATAGAAGGGAAAATTATTAACCAAGTGGATTGATTGATTGATTGATTGATTGATTGATTGATTTAGGAACCGACATCACAGCATTCGGGACATTCCCATAAGCGCTCCGTCCCCCATCCTCAGCAGCCAGCGAAGAGTTCCAACACTAATAGTTCCAGTAGCAATCTGATTATATGTCCGTCTCGCCTTTCCTCTGAGCGTCGAGCGTCGGCCAGATCCCCTCGTCACACCTCGCTGTCTCATTCTTACCAGACTATGGTGATCCATTTGTTCCTCCGAGGTGTACATGTGCTCCCACAAGGCCGCAATCACGTCTGCCTTGTCATGCATCAAAACTCCACCAAGTTTTGCCGAGCCAGCCAAGTGGATAATTTTAAATACCTATGGATATTTATAACATCAGATGGACGATGCACAACAGAGATCAAGAGCAGGATATGGCAAGCAAAAGCTGCATTTCAGATAATTAAGACTATCTTATGCAATAAGTCACTATTATTGAATGTAAGAAAGAAAGTGCTGCAGTACTTTAAAGAAACCCTGTATGACAGTGAATCGTGGAATGTAAATGAACAAATCAGGAAGAACTTGAAAGCAACAGAGATGTGGTTCCTGTGACGAATGTTGCAAATTCTTTGGACTGCCAGAGTAACTAAACACAATTTCCTGAACCAAGCTATTGAAACTAGAACACTATATACAACAATAAGACAGAGACAAACAGCTTTATTTGGTCATGTGATGTGGAGAGCTGCCAATTTAATCATCCGAGACCGAGTAAGAAATGCTATTATCAGACAGACTGTGGGGTCAACACCTTGTGCCACATTTATTGAATGACAGAAGATCAAGTGGTTTGGCCATGTCGTTAGAATGCAACATCAGCAGCTACCATCACTGGGCTTACATCAAAGATCATCTGCGACGAGACCACGAGGACGTCCAAGAAGAAAATGGATTGACGACATCAGAGACATTGTACAACCACACGGAATGACACTATCCAGTGCCGCGCACCGGGCGCTGGAACGCAAATTATTCCTCCCCACGACGCTTGACGGCAGAAGTGGAAGATGATGATGATGATGATGATGATGATGATGATGATGATGATGATGATGATGATGGTGGTGGTGATGATGATGATGATGATGATGATGATGATGATGATGATGATGATGATGATGATGATGATGATGATGATGATGATGATGATGAGAAGAAAGGCATTGGATAACATCGTCACGACTGGAAAGATCAAGAGGAAGAGAGGCAGAGGCAGATCAACGGAAATTATGCTGGATGGATTGAGACGGTGGTACGGAGGATTATCATCAGCAGTGTTGATCCAGAAAAGAACAAGAAAAAAAAAACGAGATCTATGGAGGGTTATGAACGCCTACGCCAGCCGGCATGGTACTTGATGATGATAGTTTTTAGACTGGGTCGACCTGGGAGTCCAGATAATTTTTATTTTTTTTAAAATCCGCATTGGTGGAGATTCGAACACTTAACCACGGGGCCGGCAGGTAAGCATGCTATCTAATGCCCCACCGCGGCTACCTTTTCAAACTATATTGCAAAACATAGCACGTTCGAAATAATCCTGGGGTATAACAATGGCTTGTAATGTCTGTTATAACTCAGAACAGTGGGTTTATAAATGGGTTTATTCATGCTTTCAAACAGATGTGCTATTTATAACATACACCCACATTCTTTCAACCCTATAAACCAATGATTCCCAAACTATTTCCAATGGCAAGGTATTTATCCTCCTCAAATATCATCGAGATAAGGAGGTCCCGTGTGCAGGCTGTAAGCGTTAAAATTCCCACGTCAGTTGGAAATCACAAGTCATATATATATATATCTTATATATAAATTAGGATGTCCGTATCTCTGTCTGTCTGTATCTCTGTATGTATGTATGTATGTCCTTTATACGCTCGCGAACGGGCCATCCGATTGAGATGAAATTTTCTACACGCCTTCCTTTCATTCCAGAGATGTCAACTGTCGTAGTTTTTTTTTCTTCTTCCTCCACCTCCCTCCTCCCTCCTCCCCCTCCCAAAATACGTACGTCCAGGAAATGGTCTTCTACATAGACACTTCTCTCTGAGGTCCGCGATAACAGCTGACCTTTATACGCTCGCGAACGGCCCATCCGATTGAGATGAAATTTTCTACACGCCTTCCTTTCAATCCAGAGATGCCAACTGTCGTAGTTTTTTTTTCTTCTTCCTCCTTCCTCCTCCTCCCTCTTCCTCCCTCCTCCTCCCTCTTTCTCCTCCTTCCTCCA
>CAWUFQ010000048.1:0-15694 GCA_963921405.1 Cepaea hortensis | reverse complement strand
AATATATAAAACCAGTAACTGAATCTGGTCAAAACTGTCAATTTTCTGCCTGTATACCTTGCAGTGTAGGTATACCGCGTATACATATCTCAGTGCTATACTAACCTCTCTCTCTCCCTCTCTCTCTCTCTGTCTCCTCTCTGTCTCTCTCTCTCTGTCTCTCTCTCTCTCTCTGTCTCTCTCTCTCTCTCGTCCTCTCTGTCTCTCTCTCTGTTCTCTCTCTCTCTGTCTCTCTCTCTCTGTCTCTCTCTCTCTGTCTCTCTCTCTGTCTCTCTCTCTCTCTCTCTCTTCTCTCTCTCTCTCTTCTCTGTCTCTCTCTCTGTCTCTGTCTCTCTCTGTCTCTCTCTCTCTTCTGTCTCTCTGTCTCTCTCCTCTCTTCTCTCTCTCTCTCTCTCTCTCTCTCTCTCTCTCTCTCTCTCTCTGTCTCTCTCTCCTCTCTCTCTCTCTCTCTCTCTCTCTCTCTCTGTCTCTCTCTCTGTCTCTCTCTCTCTCTCTGTCTCTCTCTCTCTCTCTCTGTCTTCTCTCTCTCTGTCTCTCTCTCTCTCTCTCTCTCTCTCTCTCTCTCTCTCTGTCTCTGTCTCTCTCTCTCTCTCTCTCTCTCTCTCTGTCTCTCTCTCTCTCTCTCTCTCTCTCTTCTCTGTCTCTCTCTCTCTCTCTGTCTCTCTCTCTGTCTCTGTCTCTCTCGTCTCTCTCTCTCTCTCTGTCTCTGTCTCTCTCTGTCTCTCTCTCTCTCTCTGTCTCTCTCTCTCTGTCTCTGTCTCTCTCTCTCTCTCTGTCTCTGTCTCTCTCTGTCTCTCTCTCTCTCTGTCTCTGTCTCTCTGTCTCTGTCTCTCTCTGTCTCTCTCTCTGTCTCTCTCTCTCTCTCTCTCTGTCTCTCTCTCTCTCTCTCTCTGTCTCTCTCTCTCTCTCTCTGTCTCTCTGTCTCTCTGTCTCTCTCTCTCTCTCTCTCTCTCTCCTGTCTCTCTCTCTCTCTCTCTCTGTCTCTCTGTCTCTCTGTCTCTCTGTCTCTCTCTCTCTCTCTCTCTCTCTCTCTGTCTCTCTCTGTCTCTCTCTCTCTCTCTCTCTCTCTCTCTCTCTCTCCTCATTTATACCACACACATGTGTATGTTTACTATTGTATGAATGTTTGTTGATGTGTGCAGATGTATGTATGTGCGCCCACACATTTCAGTCTATTCAGACTTTAGGACTCGCTTCGTACGTGCAGGAGCACAGAAAATCAGTTTCTTTAGTATCACCATCATACTTAGGTGCACCCATCATTGCTCTTTAATATTCGTCCACTATGGCCAACCCATTCACTGGCACCCACTCATTTTATGTACGTACACCCACTGGAACTCCTTAGTCTTCACTCTCGGACAACCTTTACATCTCTATTGCTTCCTGTTTCCCACCTTACCTTCCTGTACCTTGTTTCATGTACCACTTCCATTCATTTACCTGGAATTCTCAATGAACCGTTACCATACCCAACCCCGATTCCCATGATCCCCTGACTCCCACGGCTGTGTATAAAAGAGGATAAAGGTGACATTTGTGTCAGTATTACAGCCAGGGATTCTGAGATAAATAGCAAAATTTTGTTTCACATTGTAATTTTCTCTTTATTGCTCTCATCTTGTCATCTTTTTATTCTTCTCATCCTGTCCTTATGCCTTAATATCGCCACCGGAGGGTCTTCTCCGTGACTATATGTTGTGTTTTGTGCATGTATTTGTTTGCTGGTGAAGGATAATAGCCGCAATAACTTTGTATTGTTTCGTAATTATGTTCTGTAAAGCTGCATTACTATGTGTTATTTTATATTACTTGCAATTCAGGGCAGGGCGGTCTTGAGCCTGAGAAATTAAGGCCGCCTTACTTTTCCCCCGAGAGGAAAACATCCACGCCGTACCGAGGTTTTGAGCCCGTCGCTCCCCAGTAACTGATCACTGCTGTTAAAAGAAGATTCAACCATAATTTATGGATTGTCTCCCTTACAATAATTCTCGCGCACATCGATTTTCTGATGTTTTTGTGCATAATGTCAAATTAAAAACAAAATGTTTAAAATACAAGGATCGGTTTCATTGCACCAGGTTTTTATGCCAAATGGTTCGGTCTCTTTTCACAGGGCGGCCTGCTGAAAGCTTCGCACAAAGCACGAACTCCGTAGCTCCAGCGAAGACCTCCAGAGGTCTCCTAGAATATTGCACTCGTGAACTGAACGAGATAGTGGATACGTTTTTTTTTTTTCGCTCCCTCGCTTTGAACTCAATCGTAGCATATACAAACTACTTTTTGTAGCATTTGGCTGAATTTAGCTTGTGGATTTGCTTTCCCTGTTACCAGTTTCCCTCGCCATCAAGCGAGCCCACTCCGATTTCAGAGGCATTTGTTATTTACGTAGTAGCACGTATAGGGAGTTAGGGACTTTTCTTGGGTTTAAAGCCAGCGAACACAACAACAACAATAATAAATAAAACAAACTATTTAAAAAGTCCCGATGAAATGTGTTATTCACTCTAAACAGTATTTCCATTCGTAATCCCGTATACCGCCATCGAAACACAGCTGTGGGCGATTTGGAAGAAGACGACATTGGGCTGGTTTTCATAAAATGATATGAATGTCTGTCGTACAGTAAGCAATGCCCAAACTACTGAACGTAAACTAGCCAAGAAATCACAAACTACTAAAATAATCTGGGGTTAGCTGGGACGTCCTGCTAAAGATATGCACCTAAGCTACAAAGTAAATTTCCAATTGCCAGTAAGTTTATTTTTTGGAGATGTTTTTATTGTTGTTGCATATCCCTTACAAGACGTTGAAGTCAAAACCAGCATTTTTCAGCTGCTGTTGATGTACTAGGCAAGATTACGCTCAGTAGTTTGCCATTGCTTTCTGAGCGACCGGCTCACATACGCCGTAAATTACCGACGCGGGAGATTCGCTACCAATTCTCGCGCACATCACGTCACTAACGAGAGTATACGGGATTACGGCGAAAGACGCTAACTCCTAGGCCAGGGAGAATTTTGGAGATTATTGCGGTGGTTTTCCTTGCTGTTCCAAGTCATTTTCAGACATTTATATACTAAGAATACGAGTTCCTTGCTTACCTTTAGTCATTTTGCCGAAGCAGCAGTCTATTCACCATCGTCATGTGCCATGCCGAGAAGTGTGAGCAGTCATGATTCGTAATCTCAGTCTTGGATCACTCCTGTAGTCTTGTCCACATTATAATATGCAGCCAAGCCACCACCTCAATATTTATAACTCTGCCTTTACATTGCTCCTTTCCCATACATTTTGCCAGTTATAACTAAATTTCTGGTTTATTTCTACTCATAACCTGCCCTTCCCCCTCAACCCCCCCCCCCCCCCAAGACATGTATTAGTTAGTTGCATATCCTTCGCAGGACGTCGTCGCAGTCAACACCAGCATTTTTTACTGTTGTGATCTCTTTGCAAGTTTACGTTCAGTAGTTTGCTATTACTTTCTGAACGACCGGCACATATACCATTTCGTAAAAAAATCAACGCAAGGCGACCTTCTGTCAAATCGATTGCTACTGTGTTTCGAACCGCGGGTATACGAACTGAGTCCGTAACACTTTCGCCACGGAACAGACTAAAGACATGTACGCGTATAATTTATCTAATCAGTTTACGGTTGTCATTTGTTTCTTGTAGAACTTTCTCATTCGTGTTTCTGTTCATCCATGGTGATCTTTGCATTTTCCTCAGAACTATCATGGCAACTCCCATTAGATGCTACTCAGCAATCTATTAAGATGCACAATAAAAAAAAACTGGTAGAGCCATTGCAGATAGTGCTGTACAGTTCTACTTTGTGATCTTTCACATATTCTAGGTGAACGCCATAGAGTCTTTAGGTGGCCACATCCTTTCCTTTCAGCATTTCTTGCCAAGACAAACTAAACAATAAGCCATCGGGTACTCGGGTTATGAGGGCAGATGGAGCTCAGAACTGTACTTATGGGGAAAACACATGATCATGTCACGGCTGATGATTGAACTCTGACCTCAGTCTGGCAGGCAATCGTGCTAACCACTGTACCACGCGGTTGTAAAACTTAATTTTATTTTCACAAATGTCCCTACAGACAAAAATAACGAGCAGAAAAATAACAAAGCCAGAAAATGCATTATTTATGAAGCAAGTTTAACTATATACATGGAAATGAGCTTTGGGGCAGCAATAAAACAATTCAGTATAAGACACCACCTACACCACAAATTGACACATAATTAATCAGTTCTGTTACCAACAATTGCATGCAAAGTTGTCCCGAGACGAAAATAATTAATTATTACCTATAGCCTGCAGCGAAGAGCACATTCGTCTGGTGTTAGTGATCATATCTGTCAATAACCGTCTGTCTCTTGTGCTGCCAATCATCTCTGATACTGATGTTCCTCCATGCCGCTTTTCCTGCTCTTGACATGTCCAAAGACTGTCTTCTAGTACGAGTTTTAAATGTTTTGCATATCCTTTACAGGACATCGCTGTCAACATCAGCATCTTTCAGCTGTATGTTGATTTCTTGGCAAGATTACACTCAGTAGTTTGCCATTGCTTTCTGAGCGGCCGGCTCATTTATCCCGCAAGTCACCAGCGGGGGTCGAACCGCTCCCAGCTCTCGCCCTGCTACGAGACTCTGCGTGATAAACGGGATTACGGAGAAAGTATTGTAACCCCTCGGCCAGAGAGACCGGCTCTAGTACGAGTAACCAGTTATTTTTTGTGATTCAACATCTGTCTAGCTATTTTTATTACACTTTCCTTCCATCCACGATTTTCTCATCATCTGTCTAAAAAACCACATTTTCGCAGATTCCACATGACTCCTTACGTGTTTGTTAAATGTCCATGATTCACTTCCATGAATAGGGATTAGTTCGATACAGCTCTTAAGAATTATTTTCCACATCTTGACTGGCACATATATCGAAGAGAATATTATTCATCTTATCAAATGCTACGTTTATTTGAGTTATTCTATATTTACCTTCTATTTGCCATTTCTAAACTATCCCCCCCCCCCCCCCCGAAAATGAGTCACACAGTATATTGCTGTTCAAGTGGTTTAGTGTACATGCTATGGAAGGTTGTATTAGTAATTTACCAGGATTGAGGGAGTTTCTGTGGCCAAGAGGTTACAGCGTCTGCCTTGCGCTCCGAAGCTTGTGGGTTATATTCCGGCCTACGGCGTCCAGTTTAGTGCAATTTTCTGAGACTCCTGAGCGTTGTACCTGGACCCGCGGAGTTCGTGCTCTGTGCGGCGCTTTCGACCACCAGCCCTGCGGATTGAGATCGAGTCAAATGGGATCACACCCAGTGCAATGAAATAGATTCTCTTGCCTTTTAAAAAAACTTTAAAAAAATAAATAATCATTGGCATCTTGCCTGTTGCATGCAAACACGTCAATGCGGCAAACATTTAATAAAATTTCATTCTAAGGGAGACTATCTATACACAAGAGTAAGCTGTATAAATTCGATTGCGTTGTTTCCCATCATTAACTAAATAATTCGCGTGGTTTTCAATTGTGATTACGCAAGAACAAGAAGAGACTCAATAGAATTGAGAAATAGCAAATATCATTAATAATCATGTGGCAGATGCTTTGTAGAACTGGCTCTCATCACGGCATGCCGAACAGATTCTTAAATCCTTTTCCATTTCCCCTGCTACAGGAATTTAAATTTCAAAAGTTTCTTCAATGTCACGTGACAATCTTTGTGATGGTCGACTCTGCTTCTTTCTCCAGGAACCTTGCCTTCTATCACCCTTCTCTCCAATTAAATTAGTTGCATGTCCTTTACAGGATGTAGCAGTCAACCCCAGCATTTTGGTTGTTCGTGATTCCTGGGCAAGTTTTACGTTGAATAGTTTGCCATTGCTTTCTGAATGGCCGGCACCTATACCTTTTTTCGAAAAATAACCAGCATCGCTGTGTGTCGAACCCGGATATACAGGATTACGAATCGCGTCCGTAACCTCTTCGCCACGGAGGTTTGTTTCAGTAACAAAATACAATTTAAAAAAAAAACTGGCGTTCATTATTGCCACATGTATACAATTTCCAGACACGATCCCTTTTATCATCCTGTTTTCTTCTATATTCAAATCTTGTATAATGTCAATGTTTGTTCTCCTTCGTCTTCTACAATATTCTAAGAACATGTCTTCATTCATCATGTGCTATGCCGATAAGCGTGGGTGGCCATATTTCACCATCTCACATGATCACCAGAGTCGTGGATCAGCTCTATGTTCTTGTCTCGACATGCCAGCTGGCTAAGCTATATAGATATTCCCTTCTCTGCAATCCCCTTGTTCTTTCCCGCTCTATCTTGTCAGTTGTCAAAAAGTTCTCCAGTATATTTCTTCTCATAAGATGCTCCACTAATCTTGATTGTTTGCGTCTAATTTTTCTAATCAGTTTGCAGTTTTCATTTACTTCTTGTAGGACTTGCTCATTTGGCTTTTCTGTCTTTAATGGTATTCTTTACATTTTAACAATATTTCTACAACAAATTAATTCAGAGTTCCAGATTTTCTTCTTCAGTGGTTAACTGGTTCGGCCACCTAGCGAGAATGAACCTAATGTCGCCAGCTGCAAGAGCATACAACATGAAAATTGAAACATCAAGAGGCAGGGGAGGACCACGAAAACGATGGATCGACGGAGTCACCAACATATTAAAATCCCACAATATCTCAGCATACTAAGCGACTGAGCGAGCCCTACTTTGAAAACCAATCATTAAACAAGCTTGCCACGCCTAACGTCATAAGACAGTGAAGGACAAAAGAAAAGAAAGAAAGAAAGAAAGAAAGATAGAAAGAAAGAAACAAACAAACAAACAAACAAACAAACAAACAAACAAACAAACAAAGAAAGAATGACAGACAGACAGACAGACAGACAGAACGAACGAACAAACTTTATTTTCAAAGGGTTAAGAATTGGGCACGCAGGCCTGTCTAACATTCTGCCCTTCTATCACTCTCTTTCATACATTATTTCATTCACACATCATTCAAGGCTAACAAAGAACAGCAACAATATAAAAGATATGCATTATAAAGGCATGCGCAAAATGCGAACATCAAAACTACACGACTCGGTAATATAAGATAATGGTCTACCGACAGACAAACAGACAGACAGACAGACAGACAGACAGACAGACAGACAGACAGACAGACAGGCAGGCAGGCAGGCAGACAGACAGGCAGGCAAGCAGGCAGGCAGATAGAAAGAAAGAAAGAAAGAAAGAAAGAAAGAAAGAAAGAAAGAAAGAAAGAAAGAAAGAAAGAAAGAAAGAAAGAAAGAAAGAATTGTGAAATGATCCATGGCAGACATCCTTATATGCCAAAAGGAAAGATGCCTGTCCTAAAATATAGTACTTTATTTTGTTTCCTGGAGTTATCCAATAGGTTTTGTCTGCTATACGATGGTCGGTCTACGCCTGACCTCTTTTAAACGGTGGCCATTGTTATTGATTATGAAGTCAAGATGTCTAAACTTTGTGAAATTGCATTTGCTTCATAGTTGATTGTTGGTGATATCATTATTTGCGCCATTATTAGCCAGCTACACAAAAACAGCTAAAAATACCAAGTATGAAACAATCGGTGAAGAGTATAAAACAATGTAAAAACAAAGGGCTGATTTACATGCCTTAAAAGTCTTTTAAACAATAGATCTTAACCTAAAGAAATGTGGTGGTCTTAATACTTCAGGCACCCACAGCAGGATCCTGTTACATGATCTTTTAAAATACACACTTAAGGGATTTATCACATTGACCAGCTCCCCCAACCTAACAATCAATCAATCAATCAATCAGGTGCCGTCTCTGGATTGAAGGTTGGCTGCAATGGATCTCCAACACTGTCTGTCTCTCGCTTTGACTGTACATTCTGTCAGATTGATGTTCGTCTATCTCTTGGTGTTATCTTCCCACTTGTATCGTTTTCTACCTCTTGCTCGCTTGCCCTCAACCTTGCCCTTCAGTATGATTTTTATAAAAGTGTTATGTCTTGTAACGTGGCCTAAATATTTCACTTGCCTCTTTTATTTCTTTCATCAACTCTCTTTTCATTCCCACTTTTTCTAGAACCTCTGTATTTAATGATTTCTGCTTCCATGAGATACGACATATTCGTCTGTATATCCACATCTCCCGGGCCTATATTCGACTTTCTAGTTGTTTGCTCAATGTCCAGGCAACCGCGCCATATAGTAATATTGAATATACGTAACATTCGACAATTCTCATTTTTAATGCGTTGTTAATCCCAACCTAACATAGTCGCCTGGAAATGACTTTGGAAGTCAAGTCGACCGGCGCTGTACTGACCACACATCACCCACCCAGTGTCGACTGATCAATACAAGTACGGGTCTGCCACCATATGCCCAATGCGCCTTAAGACCAGTAAATGGGCTCTTTACTCACTGAAGGCCTGTTCCGTGGCGCAGGTGTTACGGACGCAGTTCGTAATTTTGCATACCGCGTTAGAAACATACCTGCGGGCGATTTGGGAGTAGACTGCCTTACGTTGGTTTTTTTTTTTAATGAAATGGTATGGGTGCCGGTCGTTCAGAAAGAAATGGCAAACTACTGAACGTAAACTTGCTCAGGAATCACGAACAGCAAGAAAATGCTTGGGTTGACTGCTACGTCCTGTAAAGGATATGCAACTAACTTGTTTATCGCACTGAAGAAGCCAGGCCATGGAAGGTTGATGTGTGCATGACTATACTTGTACGTTAATGGGCTTCGAAACAGGAATTAAATTAGCATGTAACAAACGCCTCACTATGCGTTAATGGGCTTTGAAACAGGAGTTAAATGAACATGTAACAAAAGCCTGACTATATGTTAATTAGCTTTGAAACAGGAGTTAAATTAGCATGCAACAAACGCCTGACTATATGTTAATGGGCTTTAAAATAAGAGTTAAATTAGCGTGTAACAAACGCCTGACTATACGTTAATGAGCGTTGAAACAGGAGTTAAATTAGCATGTAACAAACGCCTGACTATACGTTAATGAGCTTTGAAACAGGAGTTAAATTAGCATGTATCAAACGCCTAATTACATGTTAATAGATCTGATCGGGAATCTACTGTATGTATGTGAAGTGTTGGGGACATCACACATTGAAGGCCTGAGTGCAAGGAGAAATAGGTGGTCGATCTTTCCCTCCCGTTACTAACGTCGAGGGTTGGAATCGAATCTTCCTTCCAACCATGTTCATGTCATTGTGAACGTCATGTCCAAATCATCACACAAATGAAGAACTTTTTAAAAGGGATTAAATTAGCCTGTTTTAAAGACGTGACTATATATGAATCGGTGACTCCAGACATGAAATGCATCATTAAACGTGTTATGCCCGGATTGATTCTTGCTTTAACCGCATCACGAGTATATACTGTGGCAACATTCGGAGCCTTTATGGTTCGTTATCTCACACGATCACCATTTCTGTCTCTCTAGCTGTGGTTAATTTTCTGATACACTCTTTCTCTATTTTTCTCTCACTCATTTTCTCTTTATCTCTTCAGCCTGCCTCTTTATCTCATACTCTCTCTTTCTCTCACTCTCTTTCTCACTCACAAACTCCCTTTCTCAATCAATCTTTCCTTCATTCGTTCGCTTTCCCACACACTCCCTTTCCCTTTGTCTTTAACTCATTCTCTCTCTCTTTCTCTCTCTCTCTCTCTCTCTCTCTCTCTCTCTCTCTCTCTCTCTCTCTCTATCTCGCACACATTCTTTCTCCCCCCCCCCGCATTCTATCTCGTTCTCTCACTCTCTATCCCTCTCTCTCGCATTCTTTCTCTCTCAATTCCCCCTCCATCAATCTCTCTTTTACTCTCACCTCTCCCACACACTCCGTTTTTTCTCTCAATCTTTCCCAGGTTCTCTCTCTCTCTCTCTCTCTCTCTCTCTCTCTCTCTCTCTCTCTCTCTCTCTCTCTCTCTCTTCCCCCCCCCCTCTCTCTCTCTCACTCACTCTCCAACTCTCTTACAAACTTCCTTCCACTCCCAACCTCTCCCTCATTCTCTCTCTTTCTCTCACACAGCCCCTCTCACACACTCACTTTCCCATCATCTTTCCACATTCCATCAAGTTACACTCACCTCTCCCATTCTCATCTTCAGTCTTAATTTGCTGCTTCAAGACGAACCCATTATGACTATCAAGATATGGGAGACCTCTGCATCAAGCACGCGGCCAGGCCAAGAGACAAACTGGCACGGTCCATTTTCGTGTCCAGTCTGACCACCCATAATCTACCAATCGATAACCGTGTGGCCCGCCTGGTGACCCTCCACGCCACTTTAGAACACAAAGAACCCGGTCAGTCTCAGTCGTTCTGGTCATTAGAAAGCTGGACCTGGGTGGTTGCTGTACTGTGATTGTTGATAAAATGCTCCTTGTGTTGTAGTTCTACTACTACTGCTGCATTGCCGTCTTCATAAATGATAGTTTGTTACATTGTGCTTGAAAAAAGGCCTACTAATTTCTCGATAGCACAAAGCTTGAGCTGAATTGTAAAGACCATATATTGCCCATGCAGCATGAGCCCTCTCTTGGCCTGCTTAGTTTTATTTCAGAGGAAAGGTAACAACAATACATCTGGAACAAGACAAGCTGCAGAAGCTGCTAAATCAGCATTGCAAAGCTCTAATTGTAATATAATAAAAATATAAAATAAATATAAAATATAAAATAAACAAGACAAGCTACAGAAGCTGCTAAATCAGCATTGCAAAGCTCTAATTGTCCTTTCTGCTTTTTCTTTCTTTCTTTCTAATTGTCCAACTGTTGGAGCTTCGACCCTAGACCAGTTGCCGAATGAGGCATAGAATCTAATCTGACCTGCCATGACATTTAATCTTTAGGCTGCATATCATCGCACCAGGATAAGGCTTGTACCCTCCCAATAGCGCTCCTCCGCTTTGTCATTAATTTGTCTGTCTGTCCATGGTATTCTTTACATTTTCATAAGAAACCACATTTCCACATCCATCAGATATTTTTCAGCTTGTCTGCTCATTTTCCTCGCTTCACATCCATTCGAAAGCGAAGGTTCTATGTGCAGGTTTTAGTAAAATGTTTTGCGTATCCTTTTACAGGACTTAGCTGTCAACAGCAGCATCTTTCAGCTGTCTGTTGATCTCTTGGCAAGATTACGCTCAGTAGTTTGCCATTGCTTTCTGAGCGGCCGGCTCAGTATCCGCAAGTCACGAGCGGGGGTCGAACCACCTCAGTTCTCGCTCCGCTGCGAGACTCTGCGTGATAAACGGGATTACAGAGAGAAAGTGTTATAACCCCACAGCCAGAGAGACCGGAGCAGGTTTTAGTAGTAATACATAATTCATTATTTACTAAACACCATAATATTCCTGTTTCCCTTTATTCCATTTGGGGAATAATCTTTTAATCAACTCACGCAAATCACTCCGTCCCTTCTTTCCCTCAGCTCCGTGCATATTCTCCACATTTTATACATCTTGTCTTTGATTCTCTTCCCTATGTGTTTTTAACAAAATCAATAGCTACAGAGGTAGAAAATTGGGATGTTGAAATTACTACTACTAATACTACAACTACTACTACCACCACCATCACCACCACCACCACCACCACTAGACAGTTGGAATGTTTCCATGACGGGATGGATGAACGGCAATCAGCAGAGTGTATTATGCAAGCGAGAAAAATAAAGTATTAAAGATCTGTTGTTGCCAACATTCATCACTTAATGTATTGTCTGAGTGTATCTTTTGATGCATGTATGTTACGCTTGTCATAAGTTAGAGAAAACCAAACCCTACATCTTTGTTTTCTGTATTACTTCAATGGCCTGCGGGTTCATCAAGTGCCCAACATTGAGAAGTATGGTCGCCAGCTCTGTTTCTCTAAATCCACGTGAGTGGTCGATACTAGAACCTTGTGAGATTGGGACAAAACCTCTCCTCGTGTGATAATTGATCCATGAACGTTAAGTTTTGCAAACTGGCACACTGTCATGGCTTCAAATTGACACTAGAAAACCTTGTATTGGGAAAGAAACGTCAAATTGTAATCATATATGAGAGTTATGTTTATTTAAGTAAAAGTAACGCAAAGAATCCATTTTCCAGGTCCCTCCAGCTTAAAATGGGTACCAGGAAATGGGTTATGAAATAAAGTGGCCTGCTTGATATTGACCATATCACCCACTGAGTTCCGGTTGGTGAATAAAAATATTTGCCTAGCACCGTATTCCAATGCTCCTTGAAGCGTAGAACATGGTGCTTTACTTACATACTAAAGAGAGGTGGACTGATCGTGAGAATGTTGAATGGGTTAACGACTGAAGGCGTTGAGCGGCCCAACTTATCAACAGCACAAGAGATAGGAAGGAGTCTGATCGCCCGCGCCAGCTGACTTGACACCTGGTGGTGTTTACAGTAAAGCACGTTCAGTACTCTTGTGTAACACCAATACATATGCAACAAGACAAACTGCAGAAGCTGTCGGATCAGCATTGTAAAGCTCTAATTGTCCGCTTGCTGGAGCTTCGATCCCAGACCATTTGCCGACTGAATCTTAGAATCAGGTCTGCCTTACCTTGACATTTAGTCTTCGGGGTGCATTTAATCGCACCGGGATCAGGCTTGAACACTTCCATTTGCGCTTCTCCGCCATGCTATAGTAATACATGAATTTATTATGTACCAAGCACATTACCCTCTTGGGACAACAATCACCTGCAATTTAATATCCGAATTGTGGCTGACTTGGTCAGATGATTATTATTCTGAGCCAGGCGATGGACCTTAATATAACTTCTCTTCTGGTGTTGAACTGGATAGTGGTAATGGTAGAATGTAATGACATACATTTGTGTGTTGAGTAAAACCGAAGGGGTGCAGTGCTTGCTTGCTTGTGTTCGCTGGCTTGAGCTCCAACGCGAAGTCCTGTACGTCGGATGAAGGCATCCTGTTGTCCAACATCAGTGTGATGTCATACAGGACCTGAGGTTTGCGTGAGTATCCGTTGTCCCATGTCTGGCTTATTGGTGTGCAGACTGGTGGTTCCTCGCCGTACAGGCAGACACTCTCCGACTTCAGAGGAAAGGGGTGCAGTTAAACAAATGTTGTAGCTTGCATACATTAATTGGGTTGCGTCTTCTTCGCAAACCTTGGAAATTCAACTAGAATAATTATAAGAAATCAACAAGAAGGTAAGAACAGTGTTTATTGGTCATGTAATGAGAAGAGCGACATTGGAAATCATCGTGTCGACTGGGAAGATCAACTGAAGGAGAAGCATACAGTAAGAAATGCTGCAGGATGAATTGGGGCGGTGGCATGGGGCGGGAGGGGGATATCGTGATGGGATGGAATGGGATGGGATGGGACAGGCATAACTTACCATGGGATGGGATGGGATGGAATAGGACTGGCATAATTTACCATTGGATGAGATGGGATGGGACACGCATAACTTACCATGGGATGGAATGGGATGGGATGGGACCTGGCATAACTTACCATGGGATGAGATGGCACAGGACAGAAAAATATGTCCCATATACAAGCCTGAGAGTACTTGATGATGATGATGTCCTCGAACAGAGCTGGTACCGATTAAACATATATCTACCGCTTGGAATTTATTCATGTAATAACTTTGCAATAGCAGCGATTTTATGGCCTTCTCTTATTTACTGCTTTAGCATTTATCCGAAAAATCTAGGCGTCCGATCTTAATACAAAAGTGGTCATAGGGTATTGTGGAGATATCTGAAAATGTCTTGCACAAATTACCAGCCCTAAGCCGGGATTGCGCCAAGTAGCTTCTGAATCTACGAGACTTCACAGTCTTGTCTCTGTCAGTTAAAATTCGACTCGTAACCCATACTACATTCTCAAGAAAGACCTTGAAATCCGCCGAGTTGCCAAACACCAGACGTGAACCTTAACCCTGAATACACACAAAGGAAAGGAATGTATTCACTAACTCTTCCCACAACAAGATCAGCTGAAACTATTACAAGAAAACCTCCACTGAACACGCAAACCTTCACCGAATCTCTGTTTGATACAAACAATGACGTCTGTCAAACCCCGATAGGGCTTTGTTGATAACAAGAAGTTAACCGATGAGAAACTACAGAAATCCGAACATGGTAGTTGGTGAAAGCAAAGCTCGATGTTGTGTTTCTGCTTGTTGATCTGGCGGTTAAACTTTCAAAATCAACCAGTTTCCTTCGTCTCGCTACAGTGTTGGTTTAAGAACTGCCTGGTGGCAATGGACGGTTTGTGGTTTGGATGCTGTTGCTCAGGTAGCTTGAGGCTAACGTTCTAAAGCTGTTAATCATTGTAACTTTCTGATGATGTTAATCGTTGTAATTTGTTTAAGATTTTAGCATTTCTAACTTTTTGACGCAATAACAGTTAATCGTTCTAGCTTTCTGATAAAGCTATGGCAAACTACTGAACTAAACTTGCCTATGAAACCACAGTCAGCTAATACATGTTGGAGCTAAATTGCAACATCCTGTAAAGTACCTGCAAGCAGCTTTAAATATTACTGATAACCGTAAAATAATTAGAGACATAAGAAGTAGAAAGTCACGATTTTTGGGTCATTAATGTCGAAATGGATGTGAAGCGTGGACAATGAGCAGCCAAGCTGAAAAACAGCTGATAGCTGTGGAAATGTGGTTTCTGAGGAAAATGCAAAGAATACCATGGACAGACAGAAAAACCAATGAACATGTCCTTCAAGAAACAGATGAAGATCGTAAACTTATTAGAGACATTAGACGTAGACAGTCAAAATTTTGTGGGCATATTATGAAGAGATCGAAGAGAAGAGACCAAGGGGAAGACCGAGAAGTAAATACCTGGATGGCTTGGCCGCGTGGCATGGTCGAGACAGGAACACGGAGCTGACCGACGACTCTGGTGATCGAGTGACATGGCAGAACATGACCGCCCACGCTTATCGGCATGGCACATGATGTATGGAATGTCGAAAATTTAAATTTAAATCAGAGCAACAACTGACCAATTTGATGGGACAAGAGCAAGAAGGCAAAATAAAGGGATGCATACCTGGCTGGTGTGGCCATATGGCAAAATCGGAACAAGATGACAGATCCATTCAAAGAATCTGGTGATCACGTGAGATGGCCAACTAATACCATCCAAGCCAATCGGCAGGGCATGTGATTATGGTGATGATTCCTTATGAAGCTTTGAATTGTTCAAACACGCAGAACCTTTTAGTCATTTATAATTTCTAATTTTCTGAAGTTTTTAGAATGCCTATCTTTCTGAGGTATTTCGAAATAAGTGTTTTAACTTTCCGAAGCTTTGAACACTAATAATTTGTTATCTGGTCTGGCTATCTGTTATCTGTTTCTCTGTCTGCCATATGATCTACCTGTCTGTTATCTGATTATCTGTCTGCCATCTGGTATGTCTGTCATCTGGTATGTCTACGATCTGGCCTACATGTCTGTCTTATAGTCTGTCTGCCACTTGATCTACCCGTCTGTTATCTGATTCTCTGTCTGTCATCTGGTCTATGTGTCTATTATCTGGTTCTCTGAACGGCATGTGATCTGTCTGTCATCTGGTCTGTCTGCAATCTGGTCT
>CAWUFQ010000047.1:130000-276172 GCA_963921405.1 Cepaea hortensis | reverse complement strand
TTTTCTCTGAATATAGCGTCATGCAGAGGGTGCTGCTCATCTGCACTTATTTTTAAATATGCACGAGCTCTCCAGATCTTGATCCTGTGTTCCATTGTCGGCCCAACACTCAGTTCTCCGAGGAGAGGAATACTAATACATAAGACAGTGTGGGGAGATAGGATCTTTTCAAGATCGCGTTAATACAAAAACCGATTACTTGATATTGTTTTCTCTCCATACTTTACGGTTCTGTACTTCTCGACCTTCTGAGATTCATTTTATAACGTAAGTGGGCACGCAAATCACGTTTTAAGTAGACGTGTAGACTTGTTCTAGTATGTGGTATTAACTGTAGCTTCCATTTTACGTATATTGTGTAGGGGGGGGGGGGGGGGTTTACAGTGAGGAAATACTAAGGGAGGGGGGATGACATTCTGAATATATGGTGAAGAGGTGCATGGGCGAAAAAAGTTTGAGAACCACTGACATAAGAGAAGTAACGTCTGGACTTTGTCTGAGCGGGGTCTGCATTGGAGTACCATATATATTTAAAGACAGAAGATTAAATGGTTTGGCCATCTCGTTAGAGTTGAGTTGAGTGAGGTGAACTGAGAACCGACATCACTGCACTCAGGACATTCCCATACGCCCTCCAAACTCTCGTACAACATCCAGCGAAGAGTCATACTACTAATCGTCCCCACCGCTTTCTGACTGAAAGTTTCCCCGGTCTCCCCTTTCAGTTTTGAGATTCTTCCTTAATCCCTCGCAATCTCATTCATTCCACATACGGGTTCACAGTCTGTTTCTCCACCTTCATCATCTGGTTCCACAGGTGCACGACTACCTCCCCCAACCACTACGTTTGTTTCTCACCACTGACCCATCAGTATATATCATTATGTCACCTTGATGAGTATTACTCTGGATCAGTTGTTGCAGCTCAAACTCTGTGCGACCCGCTGTCCATTCTCTGCACTAACGACCTAATTGTCGGCATTAAATCGTGCAACATATTGTTTGTTTCTTCTGGGTTTAAAATAACTCGGTACCTGTAATAAACGGCGTGGATTACTATCGGCAGTGATTTTAAAGTACTAACATGCATTGCCTGGAAATAATGGTGAAGATCAAATGGTTAAGCTGTCTCGTTAGAATGCAACATCATCAACTACCAGCAGTGTCACTACATCAAAGAGCATCTGATACGAGAGCAAGAGGACGCCCGAGAAGAACATGAATTGACATCTAAGATATTGTACCATCACACGGAATGACACTATCCAGTTGCCACCCAATGAGAGCCTGAACATCAGTTGTTTCTTCTCCTGACGTTGCACAGGAATAGTAGAAGATAGGGATGATGGTGATGATGATGATGTATATTTAGATCTGTAGCTTTTTGGTGTGAACCATAATCGGAAAATCCCGTTTTCTACATGGCACCACCAACACTCAATGTGAACACTGGGCTAATGGACGAAGAGACCAATCACAACACACAAGACAGCTCCGCAAATTGTGTGACAGGTATTTCTTGAGCTGTAATACACCCTACAGCTCAGGGTAGCACAGGTATTAAAAATCAAACAGCAAAGGTATGATATAATCATCATGTGCCATGCCGGTAAGCGTGTGCGGCCATGTTTTGCCATCTCACTCGATCACCAGGGCCGTGGATGAGTTCATTGTTCTTGTCCTCACCATAACAAGTGACCAAGCCATCCAGATATTTACTACTCTGCCCTACCCTTGTTCTTTTCCCCTCAATCTTTCCAGTTGTCACCAAGTTCTCTAGTTTACTTCTTCTAATAACATGTTCAAACAATTGTGATTGTCTACGTCTAATTTCTTTAATAAGTTTGCGATTTTAATTTGCTTCTTTTGTGACTTGCACATTGGATTTTCTGTCTGTCAATGATATTCTTTGTATTTCCCCCAGAAACCACATTTCCTCTACCAATGGATGTTTTTTTTAAATGTCAGATTCTCTGCTCATTGCACATGTTTCACATCCATACAAATGAGTAGTTTCTATGTAGCAACAAATCCTCTGCTCATACCTTGCAGCGTCATTTTTTTCACGCCGTGATGATCTACTTGATCTTCTGCACTATAAGTTAGTTAGTTAGTCGACAGATCATCCTCATTGCATATCGAACCATTCAGTCCATAAGTGCTCAGATCCCCTCCTCAGCAAATCCCGCAGCTTGTAGCGGCTCACGACACCAGTTCTGTTCTGGTTAATCAATCTTCTTTGGCTTCCTGCGTAGTGTTCTTTTTGGCCACACCTCTTGTAGATTCACAGTCATCACATGGTTCTCGCAAAAGTCTTACTTCTCGTAGAGCATTCAGAATATCAGCCTGGTCCATGGCGCATCCGCCCTCCACAGTAGCTTGTCAGCCCCCTCATTTCCTTGTACTCCCGCATGCCCTGGCACGAAGATGAAACTAATCTTTGCCAGCCGAGACCGCTCCAGAGACAGCAACCACTCTCTTGGGATCCACCCCATCTCTATCCTCTTGAGCATACCCATTGAGTCCCTAAGGAAACATGCCCTAGTGATGTCTGTGTCCCGAGCCGCCATGTTATTGCTTTACTTACTGCCATGACTTCCATAGTCAGGCCACTTGTGGTCTCAGCAAAAGCACCAGAGTTCTCCTTCACAATTCTCCCTCCGGCCTGCGCCGTGAAAGCCCATGAGCTTCTCACAATTCGGACGACCGACCCATCTGTGTATATGCCAGCATCACCGTCTAACGAGTTCACGAAAATCAAAGATTGTATTTCCGCTTCCACAGCAGCAGGATTTTCTTGTCTGCATTTTCTGTCTAGTTGGATGCAGACTGAAAGAGACGTACAGAAATCCGCCACTCCTCGCAAGGTTCTAAGTCCTCAAGTGAACATACCTGTTGAAGAATGTCCTCGGCTTGACCCATCCACGATCTTCCTCTTTTTAACCTGCTGCCCTTCACCTTCATAATTTCACTATGCAGTGGATGTTGTGTGTTTGCGTTAACTCTGAGGTAGGCGCGGGCTCTGCAAATTTGTATTCTGTATTCTATGGTTGAAAAATCAAGACGGTAGCGCATCGCCCTGCATGCTGTATCTCTTGTACATCCAAGAATAATGCGCATGGTTTCGTTCTGTATCCTTTCCATCCTTTCTATCTGCTTACGGCTGAGAGTCAGGATAGCCATCGCATACTCAAAAACTGACATGACCAGCCCTTCGTAAGAAGACATAGATAGCGCTGCTCACAGTTTGCTGCCGCCATCTCCCGCATTGCAGCCAAACCCCGCTTGGCCTTTGTTATCACGTGGTCTATGTGCTCGATATAAGCAAGGCTTCGATCAAAACGTATCCCCAGGTAGTTCATTGCCTGCGTTCTTTCCACAGTCTCTGAACACAGCTTTACAGTTGGTGTTGGAGTGTTGACAATATGATTATTCAAAGAGAACCATGTCACTGTTGCCTTTGAGGGTTGACCATTGCCCCAGCTTCAACACACCAAGTGCTTATGCGATTGAGTTTGGTTTGTAGTTCCGCAGCAGCCTGATCTCTATCCTTACCCTGACGATACACTAAAACATCATCGGCATATGACATTGTCCTCCCTGGTCCCGTGATCTGCTCGCTGGTGATTCTCACATTGTAGGCGTTGAACAGCACTGGAGATAATGATGATCCCTGTGGTAGGCCGGGATATATTGTTGTTGGTTCTGACGTCCAACTGCCACATCTAATAACTACTTTCCGTTGGAAGAGGGCTGCCGCGATCCAACTCAAGAGAAAAGGACTTATCTTGAGTTCGAGAAGCTGAAGAATTAAAACATCCAATGGTACTCTGTTGCACACGTCCTCAAGATCAATCGCTGCCGCAAAGGTTTCAACGCCTGAGTGGAAACCTTCATAGACGTCATGGGCAAAAACTGCTGCATTGGTCCAGGTTTCACTTTTTGGACGGTACCCTCCCAGGGTAGGTGGGAAAACACCTTGCCTCTCTAGCTGGCTTGATATTTTCCTGGCAATTAGCTTCTCCAGCAGCTTGCCTATTGTATTCTGCATGGTTATAACTCGATATCCCCGAATTTTTGTGTGGTCTTTGCCAGGCTTCGGCAAGGGAATCAGATAACTGTGTAACCACTCCTCCTCGATTCTAGCACTCCCTATACTGTTGTTGTACATGTCTGCTAGTTCCTCTAGCTCGTTGTCGGTACACCTATTAATGTCGTCGTATCTTATGCCATCAGGCCCTGGAGCGCTGTTGTTTTGATAGTCGAAGCACAGCCTTGATTTCTTTCACTGTCACTGTGTTTTCATCCGAAGTGTTCTGGGCCTTGCACCTGTCTGAGGTGACCTCCTTGGCAAGATTTCGGCCTCTCATGTCTGTCTGATTGCTCTGCTCTGGATATCGTTCGAATAGGGCTTTGCCTTTGTTCTCGTCAGTCCTCTGCCAGATGAGGTCAGCACCTTGGAAGTCAGAAATTCTCTTATTCTTGGCTACCCGGCTCATGCTTTTATGCAGTCGCCAGAACAATTTCAGTGACTTGTCTGTGCTTACCCTTTGACATACCACTGCCCATTTTTCACTTTTAACCACCTTAACCAATTTTTTTTTTTAAATAGCTTACTTTTGCGCGCATCTCTCTTTCTAAGTGCATGCAGGGACTGGGCTGGGCAACTCTGTTCTTCTTGGCGGTTTGCCATTTCCTTACAGCACTACGCTTATCTATCCAGGCCTTCTCCACCTCACAATTCCACCAAGATGGCTGCTCCCAGCTTTTTTTTCCTGCCCTGAAGCTTTCTGCGCTTCTCGCGCCTTATTACATTCACCACATCTTGCCCTGTACTGTCATACTGGAAAGTATTGACCGTTGACTTGTGCTGTCCGGTTCTGCCTTTCTCCACCAATATGCTGCAAGGGTGGTGGTCACTGTCGTGGTACCCTAGGACACCCCATCTACACACTGTAGTGAGTGAAGGAGAAACCAGCGCCAGGTCAATAGCACTGTCCTCATCACTTTGGTGGCTTGCTGTCCTGGTGACACAGCCACTGTTGATACAAACCAGATGAGTGGTTTCAAGTGCAGTCTCGAGCGCCCCCCCCCCCCCCCCTGTGCGTCGGAGGAAATGATTCCACATGATCTGCCTTTAGCGTTGAAATCGCCACAGAAAATAACATCTCTCTCGTGACCTGAGTCCATACTCGCGTTACCGGCATAAACATTCACCAACACGAATGGTAGACCGGATTGAACTCTATGTCGTCATTGTTCCAACTGGACATGTCTAGCTCTGAAGCCACCAAACTCTCGCGAATGAGAATCGCCATTCCTAGATGTCGCCTGTTGTAGAAAGATTGGAAGCCGGCTATTTGGAGTAACTGATCACCCAGTCTCGTCTCCTGTAGCGCAACAATGTCTTTCCTAAATACCAGATTTTCTAGAATAGGACCCCGTTGTTTTACGCTGGCACAGTTCCAGTATAGAATACGGGTATACCTAAGGCCCAAACGGTCACTCTTAAGTCTAAAACTCCTTAACCCACCAGACATTTTATGTCGCTTGCGCCTACCACGTTGACCGCGTCGTCTTGTTTTGTTGACTGCCGTCGCTACGGAACACACCAATTGTTCCGCCATGTTGAATAGACCAAACACCACAGAACACACACGCTGCGAAAATCTACTCAAGGATTGCTTCGCACAATGCACAAACTCCTTTGCATCAGCGCAGATCTTAAGAGGAAACTCCCGGTTTCACATCCTGGGACACATTTTATACGCAAGAGATGAAAATATATATCTCCCGCTCGAAAAAAACGCGACGATTACAAACAGCACAACCGTCCACCGCCATCTTGACCGGAACGTCTTCATGATAGAAATCGTCCACTTCTTCTTATGTTCATTACATAAATCCTCCACATCTTATCATGTTCATGACAGCAATCTTTCACCCATCTGTGTATATGACAGCAGATGACAGATGGTATGCACTATAAACATGATTATAAAGGACCCGATCCACATCTACCTTATCATACACAAATATCGTTTCCTGCCACCCCAGCATCTCACAGGGGACAAAATCAAACAGATGCACTCTATTTGACATGGACTATTCGAAGAATGTTCTCTCCCTCTCTCTACAAGCTGGGGTTTTAAGAGGCGAGCCAGGAAAATATGGATACACACGGGATTCAAATAGTCCGGCATGGACTACACAAAGTAATGCAAGAAACTAGACAGACATGGGCAAACAGCATATGTCCTGCACTATGCGGTTAACCAAGAACCGACATCATACCATGGGACATTCCCATACGTGCTGCGTTATCTTCTTCAACAACCAGCGAAGGGTCCAAATACTAATGGCATTAAATGCATTTGGATTATGTGTCTGTCTGTCCTTCCTGCCGAGTGTTGGCCAGATCCCATCTCCAACTCCAAGCCGCAAAGGTGTATTTTATTTTTCCAGGCCTTGATGATTTATCTGTTCTTCCACAAAATTCAAGTTATTCCAAGGGGTAATGCTTGAGCAATGCAAACTGTGATAGGAGAGTCGGAAGACATGGGATGAATTATCTCCTCTGTGGAGTGAACAAAGAAAATGTGGAAGATTGCTGTAATGAACATGAGAAGATATTGGATATTGCTGTAATGAACATGAGAAGATATGAATTATTGCTGTAATGAACATTAAAAGATGTGGAAGACTGATACAATTACCATGAATAGATGTGAAAAAAGTATGCAATGAAACATGAGGAGATGTGGAGGAGTGATGCAATTAACATGAACAGATGTGAGAGATTGCTGTCAGGAACATGAGAAGATGTGGATGATTTATGTAATGAACATGAGAAGATATGGGAGATTGTTGTAATGAACATCAGAAGATGCGGACGATTGCTGTAATCAACATGAGAAGATATGGGCGATTTCTGTAATGAGCATGCGAAGATGCGGAAGATTGATGCAATAAACAACACATGTGAAAGATTGCGGTCATGAACATGATAAGATGTGGAGGATTTCCGTAATGAACATGAGAATATGTAAATGATTGCTGTAATGAACATGAGAATATGTAGATGATATATGTAATGAACACGAGAAGATGTGGAAGATTGCTGTAATGAACATGAGAAAATGTGCAATACTTATGTAATTTCCATGAAAAGATTTGAAAGATAGCTGTAATGAACATGTAGTATGCTCCTTTGTAAATCCATTGTATCTACTACACCATTGATTAAATCCTCCATCTATATTTGATATATCTGATATGCTGATTGCTCTGACTGCAGATAGTCCACCCTTGACGGACATCAACTTTGAGTGACACGCCATATACCTACCTGACGTTACAGCTATAACTTTAGCAGCTGGGATCCTTCTCATAATCTGGGTTGCTTTACAACGTGGGAGTACAGGTGAGTCATTTGTCTGTTGTGGGTTATAACATTACCAGTAGCTTTACAATTTATCTCAAAAGAGAAAATTAACGATCCGAAGTTACGAGTAGCTATTTGAGTTCGCGGAATCAGAGATAGAGCCGTAACAGAGAGGCTAATTGAAGTATAATATTCGGTTATTCATAGTTGGCTATGGTATCAGAGACGCTGCAAGATTTATTATATAGGTTAATGCATACAATGAACAAATAGGGTTAGAATTAAATTGTAAGAAGACACAGATTATAGTCGTTACTGCGAAGGAAAAAACAACAGTACAGTGTATGAATAAATGGGAATATTATAAAACAATCTCGGATCAATCATAACATCTGATGGGAGGTGCCTTAAACATATTAGAACAAGACTTGCTAGGACAAAGGTAGCCATATGCAAGAAGAAAAACTTACTGATCAATAAAAAGATGTCAATTGCAGCGAGAAAAAGATTGTTGAAGTGCTACTCAGAACCTGCACTTTTTATGGACGTGAAGCGTGGACAATGAGCAGACACACCGAAAAAACATCTAATGACAGTAGAAATTGTGTTTCTGAGGAAAATGCACAGAATATCATGGACAGGAAGAAAAACCAATGAGCAAGTCTTACAAGAAGCAGACGAAAACCGTAAACTGAATAGAGAAATTAGACGCGACCGTCACACATTATTTGGGCACGTTATGAGAAGAAATCAACTAGACAACTTGGTGAAAACTAGTAATATTGAGGAGAAGACAGAGAAGTACATATTTGGATGGCTTAGGCGTGGTCGAGACAAAATCACGGATTCTGGTGATCGTTTATGATGGCGTAACATGATCGTCCACGCTTATCGGCATGGTACATGATGCTAATGATGCTATTGTCAGATATGACAGATACAGTAGGGAAGTAGACGGTATTACCTGCTTTCTGTTAGCGCCGAATGTTCTGCAGCACTTACTAAATCCGACACCCCACATTGTGCCAACAGGTTCCTGTGAAGGAGTGCAACTGGGAGGGTACAAGCCTTACATTAGTGTGATAAATGCAACATAAAGACTAAATGTCATGGCATGGCATACTGTACCTAAGCCTAAGTTGGTAACTGGTCTAGGATCGAAGCTCCGACGGGCGGAAAGAGACTATTGCTTTGCTGATCCGGCAGCTTCAGCAGCTGTCTTGCTCTAGACGTATTGGTATTACCTTTCCTCTGGAGTAAACTAGGCAGGCCGAGAGAGGGGTCATGCTACATAGGCAACACGCGGTCTCTAAACTCATCCCAAGCATGTTATTAGGGTAAGGTATAACTACTTCTTCAAACTATCGTTTGTCAAGACGGCAAGGTTCCACTAATAGTGAACCGTGCAGCAGGAGAATGATTTCGCTAAGAAATGACAGATAATTGAAGCGGAATGTTCTAGAAATGAGAGATAATGCAGGGTCATGACTGTGGAATTTCTTCAGAAATGACACATATTACTGGAGCACTGTTGTAGCTTTTGCCAAGACATCAGAGATAACGCAGGGTCGGGATTAGGAATATGTATATACATAACAAAAACAAAGTGGCTTTGAGATATGACGTCAGATCGAGCAAATCATGAAGCGGTCATTGATATGTTTTTTTTTCCAGAATGCATATTTCTTTACTGTTATTTCTGAGCCATATATTTTTGCATGTTGTTGAAAATTTTTTAGTTTCCAATCAGATATCGTTTGTCAGTCGATTTTCTTTTATGCTACTATCTTGTAGATGTATAATAGAGACTAAAAACAGAATCGGACATCAAAAGATGCATTTCAGAAAATGAACGCTATCTTATGCAATAGGTCAGTATAATTAATGTAACAAAGAGCGTGTCAAAGTGCTATATAGAACCGGTTTTGCTGTATGGTAGTGAATCTTGGAATGTAAATGAACAAATTAGGAGGAACATGGAAGCAACAAAGATGTGGTTTCTGATACGAATGTTGTGAATTCCTTGGACTGTCAGAGTAACTAACAACCACTGTCTGAAAGAGGCTAATGAAACTTAGAACAGAATAGACGAAGATAAGAATGAGACAAACAGCTTTCTGTGTCCATGTGATGAGAAGAGAGGCATTGGAGAACGACGTAATGATTGGATAGATGAAGGGAAAGAGAGACAGAGGCAGACCAAGATAAATGATGGTGGTTGGGTTGAGACGGTGGCATGGAGGAATATCATCAGCAGAGTTGATCCAGAACACCAAAAACTGAGATCTGTGGAGAGATATGAACGCCTACGTCAGCTGACAAGGCGCATGATAATGATGATGATGATACTGTAGAATATAAGTATTCCTTTCTGATCGATGTGTTGCATATTATGAGTGTTTGTTAACATTCAAAACACGTAATGTTGTTTTAGTGTTTGTGAAATAATGGTCGATTTAAATTCAAGTATTGCACATGTTGTCCAAAGCGAGATAACAGACGCGATGCAGAATTGGTTGTAAAGATCAAGTACCGAACAAAAGAATTGCGCCGCGTTGGTAACCTACGGGGGTATGTGAGCCGGTCGTTCCGAAATCAATGGCAAACTACTGAACGCAAAACTTGCCTGGTACATCAACTGCAGCTGAAAATGCTGGTGTTGACTGCAACGTCCTGTAAGGGATATGCAAAATGAAAACGCAAGCAAAAAGTAGGTTTGGACGAAACAAGACTGGATGGCGAAAAATGGGAGGTCCGGGTGTGTTACAGTTATAACTTAAAAGTTGCTAATGTGGTAGCATATATGTTGTATTATAACACAAAGACAACACAAACCCATGGCAGATACCGGAAGTCGCTTAAGACGATTAATCATCCCATGTCATTTAATCTGCCTAGGCCACACCTAAAACACGTGCTTTCTTTAGAAGGCATCAATTAGCCAGTAGACACATGGACCTCAGTTACACCCAGGCTGATTGTGATTTCTTGGCAAGTTAACGTTCAGTAGTTCGCCATTGCTTTCTGAACGACAGGCACACATACTATTTTATTAAAAACAACGCAAGGATGTCTGCAGCCAAATCATCTGCAGCTGTGTTTCGAACGAGGCATACGGAATTAGGAACTTCGAACGTAACACCTTCGTCACTAGCTGATGTTGAGAAATAAAAAACACACAATTCCGGTTCGCACTATTATAGAAAAGTCATTCGTAAAATGCATGTTATTTGAAACGTGTTCCCTCGTATATAAATGCATCTAAATGCCGGGTAAAATTTGATGAAATGTTATGTACTCGTATATCAGATTGTGAGGCTGGGTGGTTCGGATCCAAGTGCCAGTTCAAGTGCAGATGTACAGATAACAAGTGTGACAAGGACGGACAGTGTGCGGGCAATGGTACCTGTGTGGGAGGATGGTTCGGTCCCGCCTGTCAGTACTGTAGGTATCAACAGTCGGTTCTTTCTTTATTGTCAGTTATATGCTTTATCTCTTTGGGATCGTGAGTACAGTGCTTAAGAACAGATAGACCATCACGGTTACGAGAGAATGGTGCTGCAGGGAGTGACCCGAGGATCTGACTTAAGACCCCGGGGAACGCCCAGGCTGACATATAATCAGATTGTTATTGGCACCATTAGTATTGAGCTCTTCGCTGGCTGTTGAAGATGAGGATGGAACACGTTTGGAAATATCCCTAGTGTTGTGATATTTGTTCCTGACTACATCGGACAGTTTGACTAAAATGTTGACTTCTCGTCCTTGACTTTGGGACATAAATTACAAGCACCTCAGAAGTCATAGTGGGGTCGCTTGATGGCGAAGGAAAGCAATGCTCACGCAGAAATAAGTCCAGTGCACTAGAATCAGTTGCATGTGTATGCATGTTGAGTTCAATGCGAGTGAACACAAACAATAAACATAAAGATGTAAGACAGCAAATATCTAATGACAGTGTCAGTTCTGTCTTGGTTAATGTGCTCTTGATAAAATATTCATGGCTGGCAGCTCCCCGCTCCACCCACATCAGCCTCACTCTGGACAAGGAAGCAGATTCCCAGGTTTCCATAAAGTCATCTGTTGGTCCAGCATCTCTTATGGCGCGTATAATGTATGGCCAATCCATTGCGCTTCTCACCTCAATCAAGGCCATGTCCGCCAGCCGATCGTCTCGCTTTTTGCCTTTCACGCCTGAGTGTCCTGTACATAGATGAAAGTTGGACTAATTGTGATGTGCGCGGTGTGTCGAGCCACTCATGTCGTATGAGACCATTCAGGAACTATTTTGCACTAAATGAAAGGAGAATACTTCTACACGCAGAGGATAGAAGAGTCGGCCAGAAGAATCCTAACTTGTGTGTCTGGTGGCTTTCTCTTCATAGGTGGTCTTCGCAGCCCAATGCTTAAGCCACTTTCTCTCTCTCTCTCTCTCTCTCTCTCTCTTTCTCTCTCTCTCTCTCTCTCTCTCTCTGTCTCTGTCTCTGTCTGTCTGTCTGTCTGTCTGTCTCTCTATTTATCTCTCTCTCCCTCTCCCTCTCTCTCTCTGTCTGTCTGTCTGTTTCTCTATTTCTCTGTCTGTCTGTCTGTCTGTCTGTCTGTCTGTCTCTTTCTATTATCTCTCTCTCCCTCTCCTCTCTCTCTCTCTCTCTCTCTCTCTCTCTCTCTCTCTCTCTCTCTCTCTCTCTCTCGTACCGAAGGTTTTTGTTTCGATGTCGGAGTCCGTCATTCAATTAACAAGTGAAGATGTCTCAGAGACTCCCGGGAGTCGTCACCGGAACTAGAGAGTTCGTACTGTGTGAATCCATACAATAGGACGAACTGTGGAAGAGACAGGGCCATATGGATTCAGCCCGGTGAAATGAAGCGATCAATCCGATTGTAAACTCATATAAACCGCATTATAGAACTGGCATCTTTCTTGTAGTCTGTTTGTAGTTAGTAAACATACTCATCATCATCCTACGTCTCGCAGGCTGGCGTGGGCGGTCATGCTTCCCCACACACTGCGATCTTCGACGGCATGGATCAATTCGTGTGTTGGTTCCTGACTGTCAAGAGTGTTCTCACACTGTTTCACGCTGACCTTGGGAAAGACAAGGGGAAACCTATATTTTCCCAAGACATGCTTGCTTGAAAACCAATTGTCAAAAGGTTACAACTAAAGGTTACAACTATATGTTACAACTAAAGGTTACAACTGTTACTAATTTCACAACGTGGGACGTTTCTTGTTATATTTTCTGCAGGCGTGTTGGACAGATATGGGAAAGAAATGTAACACTTGTTTATGTATGTACGTATAAACGGATGCTTTGGGTCACGGGATGAGAAGATTCATAATTCTGGGTATACTGAGTCGAGGTTTCGAATTCATCGTGATTTGGAAGCAGGCCGGATTGCGTTGATTTTTATAGTATGAGATGTCGGCCGTTCAGAAAAGCAATTCCAAACTGTTATTTTTTGGCACGTTTACGTTTGCCGTTGCTTCCTGAAGGACCGACACTTATAATTTTGTATTACTACAAACGCAAGCTGTGTTTCGAACGCGGAATGCGGTATTACGAATTGCATTAGTGACACCTTCACCACAGAGCCGCGAATGGCAAACGTTTTTTTTTCGCATATGCTTTACAGGACATCGCTGTCAACACCAGCATTTTACCGCTGTTGTTGATTTCTTGGCAAGATTACGCTCAGTAGTTTGTCATTGCTTGATGAGCGGCCAGCGCACATATCTCGCAAGTCAACAACGCAGCGAGAACCGCTATCAATTCTCGCGCGCTGCGTTACCCTATGTGGATAAACGGGATTACGGAGAACGTCGTTTAAAACCTGGGCCAGGGAGACCAGCGAATGGCAAACTACTGCACTAAAGTTGCCTAGTAGATCAGAACGGGCTGGCCTGGTAGTGTAGCAGCTAAAACGCTAGCCTGCCGCCTGGTGTCTGGGTCAAGCCGCACCTGGGAAGGTTTCAAATGTTTAAAATTAAGCTGAGGGCCCTGGTCAACTCCCGCCTGAACTGGGTAGTAGGAAATGTATTGGGAAGTAGAGATGTCCGGCGTTATACTGACCACATCCGCCACTGAGTGCCGTTTGGTCTATATAAATATGTGGTTACCACCATATCACCAGTGTGACTCAGGGGATCTTTACTTGAATATGTCCTCTTACATGGGGTTGATTGCCACGTCCTGTAAATAACATGCATCTATTTTTTTTTTATTTTTTTATTTAGTTTATCATTATCATCAAGTGTCTTGCCAGTTGGCGTTGACTTTCATGCCTTTCCACAGATCTTGGTCTTTGGTGTTCTGGATCAACTCTGCCGATGATATTCCTCCATGCCACCGTCTCAGCCCATCCAGCATCATTTCTCTTGATCTGCTTCGGCCTGTTCCAACTGATCTGTCCAGTTGTCACGATGTTCTCCAATACCTCTTTTCTCATCATATGACCAAAGACTGTGTTTATTTTATGTATCTATAAAATTTGTTGCAGCCGATCTGGCGTACAATTAGTCTAACGTCAGTGAGGTGACAGATGGTGATGACAACACGTGTCTCCTTCGCCAGGACGTCAGACGTGTGACTGTAACCATCAATGCGACATTTACCTGGCTTCGGGTAGTGTTAGCTTATGCAAGTGAGTACCACTGCCTGCTGGACATCTCTCTCTCTCTCTCTCTCTCTCTCTCTCTCTCTCTCTCTCTCTCTCTCTCTCTCTCTCTCTCTCTCTCTCTCTGTGTGTGTTTATATTTGTCTGTGTAATGTTGAAGAAAAAACAAACCAATTCTCTTTATTGCTTTTTTCCTGTGCTGTCATGTTCCGTTGATCTATACCGATGGTTCAGTTCCGAAGGATATCACGAGATGAGATCTCTTACTTGGACAGAAGGACGACACATCGTCATTCTAGAGTTATCGTATTTGTTGTGTTTCTTGGTATCTTCCATAATTCCAATGCTCCAGTGAACGGAAATTTAATTTACGAGAATAAATATTCAGTCATTTGATAGTGTACCTTGTTTGGTCTAAATCGTCATTAGGCTTAAAATTAAAAGCCAGTTACTCAACTCTCTGCGATGCATCCATCCAGAGGGAATCAATACTGTTGTGGATACATCTGTATAACTCTGCTGACTTCCCTCTATATATTCTTATCTGACTTTGTGCACACCTTTGGCGACACATTTCTTATATGCGAATTTTGCAGCTAAATTAGATTCAACCTTTGTAGAAAAAGAGTACCTCTCAAAACCGAACTGAACCCAGTTTTTGTGCCTTCTTGACAACAACGGAGTTGTGTTTACATATTATCTTATAATTTTATTTTTTGTTTTGGTCTTTACTTCTGTTTGTGCTGTCCTGTCCCTGAAGAAGATTGGTAGAGTCGAAACGCCGTCTTCTGGTGTGTTCTATTATACTTATTATTATGTTTTTACTTCATTATTATATGTTTGTTGATTATCTCTTTTTTGGGGAGAATTTCACTTTGCTTCACCTTTTTTGAGTCCGTATTAAGGTAATTACACTGTATCCGTGTTTAGTATGTCTCATCTTTTCGCAGGAGAAAAATATACATAACTGTTTGTATGTCATATTGTTTATTTAGCACTGAATCAATTAATTACTTGTCCACACTTTACTTACTCACCCATTGAATGAATGCAGTATATGATTCTCATGTGTAATGTTTACTTTACAGCCTTCCAGCTGTCGTTCACAACTTGCCCGCCTACCTGTGTACTCCTTGAACCACTTCGACACTTCCTGTCAGATCTACAGCATATGTACTGGTCCAATGTTGTTTTTATTTTCCTTTACTGATCAGCTTCCATCCTTCCATCATGTGCCATGCCGATAAGCGATGGCGGTCATGTTCTGCCATCTCACTCCATCACCAGAGTCGTGGATCAGCTCCGTGTTCCTGTCTCAACCATGCCACGTGGCCAAGCCATCCAGGTATTTACTTCTCAGTCTTCCCCTTGGTCTCTTCCCTTCGATCTTGCTAGTCGTCAATAAGTTCTCCAAGTAATTTCTTCTCATAACATGCTCACAAAATTTTGATTGTCTACGTCTAATGTCTCTAATCAGTTCACGATCTTCATTTGTTTCTTGAAGGACTTGTTTATTGGTTTTTCTGTCTGTCCATGGTATTCTTTGCATTTTCCTCAGAAACCTGATTAGCTTAGTAGTAAGATACTTTGCGTTTCTTTCCATGTAATTCTCAAAAATTGTGAAACGATCATCGGTGTCTAGGTGTTGACAGAAGCTCGTCTATGCTGCTTTACAGTGTTCGTGTTTTTGGACAAATTCTAGCCGAATTACAACATAAACACAACCTCGGAAGGCTATGGAAAAAGCTACCTTGCATGTTTCTAGTTATTACTATTATTGATTGATTGATTGATTGATTGATTGATTGACTGATCGGCTCGCTCAATTGTAGATTAGACCTGATCCGCTAATCTGATGGTCGTGCAGATTGCAGCAATGGTCAATCTATAGTGTCACTTTGAGATGAGGCAAGAACTGACATCACAGCACTCGGCACAATCTCATACGCGCTCCATCGCCAACTACAACAGTCAGCGAAGAGTCCCAATAGTAATAATACCAGTAGCAGTCTGATTATGTCTCGGTCTGGCCTATACACACGATACTAAAGGGCTCCGACCACATTTACCTTATCATGGACCAATGTATCACCCAGCGATGCAGTGCACACTCAGCCAATCTGGCCGCATGTTCCTTTCCTACCACACCAGCATGTCCTGGAGGGTGGGGGTGAGGGAGGGGGGGGGGGGAGAGAACCAACGGCTGATCTTTATTTTCGATTATGATAAAACTATCTCTACGCCTTTTGCAAGGTGAAACAAAAACATACTGACCACTAAAACGATGTCAGTTTCAACGAGAAAAAGTGTGTTGAGGAGCATCATAGAAATTGTACTTTTGTATGGATATGAAGCTTGGACAATGAACCGAAAAGCTGAAAAAACATCTAATGACTGTGGAAATGTGGTTTCTGAGGAGAATGCAAAGAATAACATGGGCACACAGAAAAACCAATGACCAAGTCCTGAAAGAAACAAATTAAAATCGTACATGGATTAGAGAAATTAGACGTAGACAGTCAAAACTTTTGGTCACATTATGAAAAAGAATACATTGGAGAACTTGGTGACAACTGGCAATATCATGGGAAGAGAACATGATGAAGACATAGACGTAAATACCTGGATGGCTTCACTACGTTATATGGTCGAGACATGAACACTTAGCTGATCCACGACTCTGGTGATCGAGTGAAATGGCGAATCATGACGGCCCACGCTTATCGGCACGGCAAATGATGGATGGATCTCTACGCCATGAAGCAAGACAATTCCCTCTCACTCACTGCTTCAGTCTTGTGTCTCTGCTTTCTTACCATTTGCTAAATGTTGCATTAGGAAATTATGTACATGTGTGTCACATGGGCCGGGTTGTTTTTGGTTTCCTCTACCACAGATTCAACGAACGAACTAAAACTGAGGTTTAAACAACAAGGATTTACGCGCATTTGCACGACACGAAATACCACAGTGGGCATGAGAGTACTAGACATTCACTGCCCGAGCAACGAGACAGTTGATGATGTATTGGTGTTTGGGTCCGGTCTCTATTTCCTGTGCTTTGTGTACATCAGTGGAGGTAGGAGGAAGTGGATATTCTAATCTGTTAAACATCCGCTTTATTCAACTCTAAAGTTTCTATAAACGAATTTATATGTCATACATGTTGGTCCCACTATCACCACCCCCATCATATGTCATGCATATTGATTCCTTCATCACCAGCCCCATTATCGTCATCATCATCATCATCATCATCATCATCATCATCATCATCATCATCATCATCATCATCATCATCATCATCATCATCATCATCATCATCATCATTATCGTCATCATCATCGTCATCATCATCTGCTGCCATCATCAACTATTATTGTCCTTGATAAGAAAATATATTGACTTTCACTCGCGTCTTTTCATTCACCGCAATATTTCTCCCTGGCCAAGTACTATCTTTGCTGACAATCATAGTTTCTCTGTTACTGATATTTAGGTCTAACAATTTTAAATAGGTAATTAGGGGGGCTGAGTGGTCTCGAGGTATGGTGTCCGCCTCGAGTGATGGAGGTCCCGGGTTCAGTACCCGGTGAAGACCGGGATTTATTTAAAAAATCCAACTGGACTTTCAGTAATACAATCTCCCCTGGTCTCTGGGTAGTGAGATCGGACGCCCGTGTGTATTGTTGCGCACGTAAAATATCCCTTGGCAGTTGGAAATCGAAAAAGCGTAGCCTAACGGCGCTGCCCGGGCAACATTTCGAGCTAAAAATCCACCCAAAGTATTTCAGGATCCTAGCCGATGCAACGGAGTTCGTGCATTGAGCTGAGTTTCTCCAGACTCAGGTTTGAGTTAGAAGGAAAACGGAGCACTTATGGGTTAAACAGTGTGCGGTGGTGTTGATCCAACGACTAAACTAAACTATACTAATAGTTAACTATTATCCCTGGCTGCTAATTTGTGGATATCCTGTTCTGTTGCAACATATATATTTATATCGTCAGCACATCTAATTATTTTGATTGAATTCCCTCCAAAGTTAAGTGCTTGCGTTCTCTGTATTTGTTTGAATAATATGTAAGTAGTGAACAATCCCTTGATTTACACCTCTACTTGCAGGTGATTTAAACTTGTCTGATGTTGTAACTGGGGCTTGTTCACAGTTACAACAATAGTTAGTTAGTTAGTTAGTTAGATAGTTAGTTAGTTAGTTAGTTAGTTAGTTAGTTAATGTTCGTGGTTCCAATTTACGGCAAAGGGTCGCCCCATTATGCTCCGTTCCTGTGCCAGTGAATCTCATACAAAGTATTCCTCACTGCTTGATATGAAATATGAACAGACAGGAGTTTCGACAACCAACAGCCCGCACAAATAGTCTATGCAAAATGCCGCTGCTAGAATACCGAAACGTGAGTAGGCCACGAAACATACAGTTCATCGTCAATGGAAGTGGCAGTAACTAGAAAACCAGCAGCCATACATTACTGCATAAGAAAACCCATTTAGTTCAGCGACCGTCCGGTCGCCATTTTTCTGAACATGCAGTTCACAAACAAGTACGGACAGATGTAAAAGCACCCCACACGAAAGTCACAGCCACAGCGTCGCTCCACGCTCTCAACTCAGTAACAGGGCGACGAAACCATGCACTATCAGTACAACATGAGGAAAATGTGTAAGCAAACCGTAGCCACGAGCATAAACAATCCAGAGGCCTTAACAGCTCAAACGCCTCTACACCATATTGGGGACTGGAAGTAAAACAATAGGTGTTATGTCCCTTAGGCGTTGCAGTCAATCCCCGCATGTATTGTTAGTCTTAATTTACCAGACCATTTTAGTTCATTGGGGTGTCTTTGTTTTCTAATGGTCCGCTGACTGATAACATTGAAATCGACGCCAAGCGGTCTGCTTGCGAACCGCCAGAGCTTGATTGAAAACCCCTTGTGTCGATATGTATCCTCCAAGCCAAAGACACTGATGTTGATCCTAGTTTACTTTTGCTACTACTTCTTGTAATATATGCGATATTTACAATACGAACACTAATAGACAGGTCAATAGAGACACAGAAAGACGTGTGCTTCATAGATTATACCAAGACATTTGATTAAGTAAAACATGATGAACTGATTAAAATGTTGGAAGGTATCAACATTGATCGGAAAGATCGCAGAATAATAAAAAAAATATTTACTGGAAACAAGCAGCAGCAAGTTGTATGGGAAATAAAGAGAGCAATTGTGAACAAATAAAGCTAGGGGTACGACAGGGATGTGTCTTGTCACCGGATCTCTTCTCCCTCTATAGTGAAGTAATAATGAGAGAGATCAAAGAAAAGCCCGGAATTGTATTAGGATATTATAATCACCATACAGTGCCTTGCCGGGTGGCGTGGGCGATCATGTCGTTCCAGAAAATACCATCTCCGATGTCGTGGATCAATTTGTGTGTTGATCCCCTTTATTGCCATGGCACAAGACTGTCAAGAAGCTTCTCACGCTGTCTTCCTTTATCTCTCTTTCCTGACATCTGTCCGGTTGTCAGATCATATTCAAGTGTTTATCTTCTCATTAAGTGGCCAAAAACGATGACTGCTTCTTTCTGATGTTTGTAAAAAGTTGTCGTTGTGACTCAGCTTCCCTTAAATCGTCCTTATTGTTCATTTTGGTTGTCCAATTAATTTTCAGCGTTCTTCTATACAACCACATCTTCAAGGCTCCCACGGACCTTTTCCCGCCTGTTTACTAATTGTCCAGGATTCTCAGTCGTGTGTTACGTTTGGTGCTATGCAACATGCAACATCTCTTTTTCTAACTTTCAATTACAGTGACCTACTGAACATCACGTTCTTCATTTAATAGAATGACATTTTTGCTTGTCCTAATCTATTCAAAATCCTTCATCGGAATGCCATAAATTACCTTTGGCCATTGTTTAAATATAATGCTAGACACAGTAAACGATTAAATATATTACACATTCCGAAGGCTAGGATTGACTTATACAAAACAAGCTTAACGTACTCTGCAGCTCACCTGTAGAACAATCTGCCACAAGAAATAAAAGACATCACCAATCTCTATACATATAATCGCAAATTATTCGAACACTGTCTCAGTACGGATAGATTTCCCCCTTAATAATAGAAATTCTAATAATAACAAAACCCTAGTATAACAGCCAGTCCCCTTTTGGTAGGCCAGTATTTTCCACATTTCTAATAACAAGTGTCACACCATTAGCTAATATTACTGAGTCGTGTAGTACTGATGTTCGCATTTGCCCATGCTTTTATAATGCATAGCTTTTATATTGTTGCTGTTCTCTGTTAGCCTTAAATGAATTGTGAATGAAATAATGTATGAAAGAGAGTGATAGAAGGGCAGAATGTTAGACGGGCCTGCGTGCCCAATTCTTAACCCTTTGAAAATAAAGTTCGTTCGTTCGTTCTTTATCTCAGTGATGGATCTTCCATCTGATGTTATCCATGTGCCTAGATTTTTAAATTTTTGCAGTTGCCCCAAAATAACGTCATATATTCTAATTGCACATTAAAGCACAATATGTTTCTTTGATATCACCATGACTTCTGTCTTTCTATTATTCAAACTAAGTCCATTTTCACTTTCTACAAGGTTGTTATAATATAAACAATATACGCTATGCTGATGACATAGTATTGGTGGCTGATAATGCACAAGATCTACAGCAGTTGTTGGACATTGAAGTAGCAGAGAGTGCAATGAAAGGACACTCCTTCAATATCAAGAAAACAGTAACAATGGAGATGGAAAAGTAAAAAGTGACACCAACATGTGAAATGGAAATATAAGGGACAATTATTAATCAAGTGGATAATTTTAAAAAGCTAGGGACATTTATAACAACATCTGGAAGATGCACAACAGCGAATAAGAGCAGAATAGGGCAAGCAAAAGTTGCATTCCATTAAATAAAGAGCATCTTATGCAATAAAGTCACTGTCATGGAATGTAAGAAACAGTGTCCTGAAGTGCTATATAGAACTTGTTTTGTTGTATACCTGTGAATCTTGGAATATAATTAAACAAATTAGGAAGAACTTGGAAGCAACAGATATGTGGTTCCTGAGACAAATGTTGCGAATTCCTTGGACTGCCAGAGTAACTAAAATGCCTGCCTGAAAGAGAACATTATATTCAACAATAATAATGAGAAGCAGCTTTCTTTGGTCATGTGATGAGAAGAGAGAAGAACATCGTGACAACTGGAAAGTTCAAGGGGAAGAGAGGCAGAGACAGACCAACAGAAATTATGCTGGTTGGATTGAGACGGTGCCATGGGGGAATATCATCAGCAGCGTTGATCGTGAACACCAAAGACTGAGAAATGTGGAGAGACGCGAGTGCCTACGCCATCTGGCAAGGCACTTGACGATGATGAATAATGTCCCGTTACACAACTCGAAAAACGGCAAACTCTTGATGTACCTCGTTTCAAGACTTTTGGACAAACCAATATTGTTCAGCCCATGTTTGGAAAGAAGGGTTAGTTTGCAACATTGCAGGTGTACTAAACTCCTAAAAAGGTTGCCAACTCATATTCAAGTTCGGGTGATCTTCATCCGCTACAGTCTTACTCGTTGATTCAGTTATTTAACCAAAGCCTGTTATTGCTAAACTCGATGATTTGTTGATCAAAGTAATACTGTATAGCGCATCGATTTCTGTGGCATTAGCCTCAGCTGTTAAGTAGCAATGGCAAAATATTGAACATGTCAACGTCTCATAAATACAGGTAACCTTAGCTCGTCATTGACTGATGACAGTGAGTCTTCTACATGCACGCAGTAAGATAATAACCTATCGCATGTAGAATACCCTCATTTATTCAGCCAAAACATTAATATTGTTACATGAATATATAGTATAAATTTATGCACAATTATATCACAATCTTCTATCTACAATAATGGCAAATCTCACTTAGCCATCGCAGTCATCTGTGCGCTCACAACACAGTTCACTCTCATTCCTCGCACTGAATACTCGAGGCTATCTTCGCTCAGCAAAGGCTAGCATTCACACCGGCATTTAATACACTCTCCCGCCCAGTCGCACACGTCTTTCCTCTATCACGGTCAGTCCCATTCTGAGCTTTCTGGTGTTCGGTCTGATAGTCACGTGGTGCTTGACCGCGTGTCCCCTGTGATAGTCGTGTTGTGTCAGTTGTCTCGCCGTACAAGGAGTCAGGTCTTGTTGACTCAGGTCCTTCAGTGCAAAATTGTAATGTCAGCCAAGGACGTAGTCCGTCTATGTCCCTGTGTCCTGTTTATAGCTGGGTTTTGTTGTCCCGTCTATGTCCTGTCTATGACATCTCTATTGTCCTCTCTATGACATCTCTGTTGTCCTGTCTATGACATCTCTGTTGTCCTGTCTATGTCATCTACACTCCCAACATGCTGACAGAACATCAAACTTGAACCAATCAATAACTCAGGTGCCGTCTCCACAATGACAATTGGTTGCAATGGATCTCCAATGCTGTCTGTTTCTCGCCCTAACTGTACTTTCTGTCGGATTGATGTTCGTCTATCTTTTGATGTCTTCCCACTTGTATCATTATCTAGATCTTGCTCGCTTGCACTCACCATTGCCCTCCAGTATGGTGTATATACTGGAGGGCAAGGTTGAGGGCAAGTGAGTAAGAACAACTTGACCAACAAATCACAAACAGCCAATATATGCAACTGATTTTTCATATGTTTCGCCTCACGCTTACACTAATAAGCAGGATAATACGCAACGCTAATTGCCCATTATTGCTGTTGCTGCATACCTTAGGTCGAAACATCGCCCTGAAACAATCGACCCGCCAGTCATCATCGCTTTATCATAGACTACCTAGTGGCCTTTTGTATTGGTTCCACTCAGACAAGGCTGTAGATGGGAACACGATGCCAGTCTTTCTTACAGGGTTAACCTGCACGCACACCCGTCACGGAGACTCGACAATTCCCTCCTGGTAAGTGACACTCACTTCTCCTGGACATGTTACACAATATCGAGTGTACAATAGATTCGAAGGTACGTAAGTAATCTGAACCTCAGTTTGGTGAAGCTTGTTAGAAAACTGGCAATCATAATTGTTCCTCGCTCCCCTATGATGTTTACATCGTTGTATTCACTACAGGCATCTGAAAGAGTTAAAGGTAATTACTCGATGGCCAACTGAGTTAAGGTAAGAATTATATAAGGTAAGTAATGCAGGGATTTGTGTAGATGAATGAGACATGCTTTTCGTAAGACCTGATATATTGTATCTCCATGAATCTAAGTGAGACATGATTTAAGGTGAGAACTGGGATAAAGGGTCGCCATGTAGATAGATGAGAAATTGGCTAATGTAAGAACTGGGCTATTGTAGCTCCATGTAGATGGATGAGACATAAGAAAATCTGATCGTCAAGAAAATCCCGTGTCGAAGTATCTATCGGCTTCTTAAACCTAATTAAGTTGTCTACTTACTGCACCTTGCAAATCACCGCAACCAACAATCACTTGTCACTGCGTCGACCTAGCCGCCATTCCAGTCGAGTATGTTGTCAAACAGTGTTGAATGTCACAATGCCTCTTGCCAGCGTTTGGGTCTTCATCACCAGGCTTCGGCTTCATTATCAACACATTTCACGAATAGAATATCAATTCACTTGTGCATCAGTCTAGGATGCTGTTATCGCTGACTGTTTATGATTAGACGACTTGTTCTCAACCACGTCTCGGCCTACAATGTCGAAAAGATGTCTGCCGTTCTCAGCCGGAGCGGAGTCATGTGACTGTGTTAGCTCCGCCCACTCCCGTCTAACCCAGGTTTTTCTCGCTTTTTCCCTCACCGTGTTTATGGGAGGCACTTGTCGAGTTTTCTCGCATGACACATCTACGATATTCCTGGTATCCATCTCATGGCATGGGTTAATGTAAGAACTGGGATATTGTAGCTCCATGTGGATGGATGAGGCATGGGTTAATGTGAGAACTTGGATATTGCGGCTGCATGTAGATGAATGAGACACGAGGTAAGGTGAGAACTGGGATATTGTAGCTCCGTGTAGATGGATGAGACATGGGTTAATGTAAGAACTGGGATATTGTGGCTCCATGTAGATGAATGAGACATGGGTTAATTTAAGAACTGCGATATTATAGCTCCATGTAGATAGATGAGACATGAGTTAATGTATGAACTGGGATATTGTAGCTCCATTTAGACATGGGTTAATTTAAGAACTGGGATATTGTAGCTCCATGTAGGTGAATGAGACATGAGTTAATGTAAGAACTGGGATATGGTAGCTCCATGTAGATAATTGAGACATGAGTTAATGTAAGAACTGGGATATGTTAGCTCCATGTAGATTATTGAGACATGGGTTAATGTAAGAAGTGCGATATTGTAGCTCCATGTAGATGGATGAGACGTAAGTTAATGTAAGAACTAGGATATTGTAGCTCCATGTAGATGAATGAGACATGGGTTAATGTAAGAACTGGGATAGTGTAGTTCCATGTAGATGGATGAGTCATGATTTAAGGTAAGAATTGGGATATTGTGGCTCCATGTAGATGGATGAGCCAGTATTTAAGGTACGAATTGGGGTAGTGTGGCTCCATTTAGATGGGTGAGACATGATGTAAGGTAAGAACTGGAATATTGTGTCTCCATGTAGATGGATGAGCCATGATTTAAGGTACGAATTGGGATATTGTGGCTTCATTTAGATGAGTGAGACATGATGTGAGGTAAGAACTGGGGTATTGGGATCCATATAGATGGATAAGATATGTGTTAATGTAAGAACTGAGATATTGTGGCTCCATGTTGATGGATGAGATATGATTTAATGTAAGAACTGGTATCTTGTGGCACTAGGTAGATGGTTGTGACATGTTGTAAGGTCAGAACTGGGATATTGTGGCTTTATGTAGCTGGATCTTAGTTAGTTAGTTAATTAGTTAGTTAGTTAATTAGTTAGTTAGTTAGTCGACAGATCATCCTCATTGCACATCGAACCATTTAGTCCATAAGTGCTCTAATCCCCTTCTCAGCAAATCCCGCAGCGTGTAGCGGCTCACGACACCAGTTCTGTCTTGGTTTATTACTCTTCTTTGGCTTCCTGCGTAGCTGGATGTGACATGATGTATTGTAAGAACTGGTGTATTGTGGCTCTATGTACCTGAATGTGACATGATGCAAGGAACAGGGTAATTGCGGCTCAACATGTGCTATGCCTAAACGCAGCTGTTGCCAAACTCGTATCGTGCTCTTGTGCTCACTGTACAAGTTTACAACCTCTTTCATTCTGTTCCCATAGTCCACACTTGTCTATTGTGCATCTGTCCTGATGATTTCCAATTTACACCTTAAAGTCACCCTTTATGTTATTTTATTCTGAAACTTCCACTTCTTGAAGCCATGATCAAAATCACTGAAAAGATCATAGTTTCTGTCATCACTGTTGTTTACTGTTGGTGTATAAACGTGTATGAAGTTTAGATCAACATCATCATCATATGCCGTGCCGATAAGCATTGGTGGTCATGTTTCGCATTCTCACACGATCACCAGAGTCGTTTATTAGATATGCGTTCCAGTCTCGACCATACTACGCGGCCAAGCCATCCAGATATTTACTTCTCTGCCTTTACCTTTTTCTTTTCCCCTCAAACTTGCCAGTTGTCACAAAGTTCTCCAATTTATTTCTTCTCATATCGTGTCCAAAGAATGGTGACTGTCTACAGCTAATTTCTCTAACCAGTTTACCATTTCCACCTGTTTCTTGTAGGACTTATTCATTGGTTTTTCTTTCTGTTCATTGAATTCTTTGCATTTTCCTCAGAAGCCACATTTTCACAGACATCAGATGTTTTTTTTTCTTCCAATTTATTCACTCATGCCAGCCGGAACGGCACTTGATGATGATGATGATTCGCTCATTGATTTATTTCGTTGTTTCGGGATTTGAGGTTTGAAGACTGAGCCCAACCCACTACTGTCAACGCTGATCGTATTCTGGTAATAACCTTGGGTTTTGTCCACGTTAGATTTGAAGAATTAGACTCGAGATTCCCTGTCGCTTGAGCTCGTCAGTATTGCATATTCCTGATTGGACCCTTAATCAAACTCCTGATCAATGGCGTATAAAGGTGGGTGTGTAACTTCAAACCTCAAATCCCGAAACAACCAAATAAATCAATTTGATTATTGCTCACTGGACTTTAGGCGCCCAGTGTGCCTTGCCAGTTCGCGAAGACCTGATCATCTGGGGCTACATCGATTGACGGATGTCGGGCAAACTTTGAGCTATAGCCAACAATGGATGATGTTGTGATATTATAATGTGATATTTCGGTCGCTCTAGCGTGAATCACATGGTCAAATGGTTACACACCCACACCACATGCTAGTGATTTGGTTTATACTCATAGTCCACACTTCACATCGATACAAATGTAGGGGTTCTATATATCACTTCGAAACGCTTAATCTAGTTGCAAATGACATCCTTTTATTGGTCAGTATCTTTACCATCTTGCAAAAGGCAACCTTCGCCATTGCGAATCTTGTTCTTATCTCTCCAGGACATGTCCCATACGATGTTATGACTGTTCCGAGATAATTGTACCGAGTCACTTATTCAATAGTATTTCCATTTACTTGTATATTACATTGTAATGTTTCCTTCTACCTAGTTACAACCATAATCTGTGTCTTCTTACAATTTAATTCCTACATTAGTTGACCAATTTGTACAACAAACGCATATACTAAATGTCGCAGATGCTGCTCTTTTCTGGAATCAGTACTGTATCATCCGCATATCTAATTGTATTAAATGTTCGCCCACCAATGTTATTTCAACAGGCCTGCCACTTAACCTTACCAGTATATTCTGTCTGACACAGAGTAATATCCTTTAATAGGGTGTGATCTCTCCAGATCCATCTTACGGCAATGAATGAGTCACCAGAAAACGAGATGTTGACTGTGACCTTTACTAGAAGACTATCACAAGTCTTCGTCGGCACAGAATAAACAAACACAAACAGACACACCTACAGAAAAGCCACTTCATAAAAATATAAATATATAAGTTACTTATCTGTATCCTTGTTGTGGGTTGGGCATGTCTACTAAAAAATCAGAGTGTATGATTACAATAATATGAATGAATCGGATGTGTGGTTAAGGGATCCACCATAAGTGAGATACCAGTCATGTGGTCGGTTCTTATCGTTATTTGTTATATAATGTCACATCTGCAGATATAGAACCTCTGGTGGCATGGAGAATTTGTGGTTTCACTCTTGAAGGCTTTGATGTGAATAACGTGAAACTATTCTCGTACACCGAGGCACGTCCCCTGCCTCTGAAGGTGTACACACTAAACAATGAAACGGTCGGAGTTGCTGTCGTCAAGATAAGTCTGCCAAGTACCAGAGAAGTGTTGACATTGTGTGAGGTCGAAGTGTATGGAGGTAATCTGTTATCATTGTGTGAGGTCGAATTGTATGGAGGTAATCTGTTATCACTGTGTTGCAGTCAAAGTATATGGAGGTAATCTGTTATCATTGTGTGAGGTCGAAGTGTATGGAGGTAATCTGTTATCACTGTGTGAGGTCGAATTGTATGGAGGTAATCTGTTATCATTGTGTGAGGTCGAATTGTATGGAGGTAATATGTTATCACTGTGTGAGGTCGAAGTGTATGGAGGTAATCTGTTATCATTGTGTGAGGTCGAAGTGTATGGAGGTAATCTGTTATCATTGTGTGAGGTCGAAGTGTATGGAGGTAATCTGTTATCATTGTGTGAGGTCGAATTGTATGGAGGTAATCTGTTATCACTGTGTTGCAGTCAAAGTATATGGAGGTAATCTGTTATCATTGTGTGAGGTCGAAGTGTATGGAGGTAATCTGTTATCACTGTGTTAGGTCGAATTGTATGGAGGTAATCTGTTATCATTGTGTGAGGTCGAATTGTATGGAGGTAATCTGTTATCACTGTGTGAGGTCGAAGTGTATGGAGGTAATCTGTTATCATTGTGTGAGGTCGAATTGTATGGAGGTAATCTGTTATCATTGTGTGAGGTCGAATTGTATGGAGGTAATCTGTTATCACTGTGTGAGGTCGAAGTGTACGGAGGTAATCTGTTATCATTTTGTGAGGTCGAAGTGTATGGAGGTAATCTGTTATCACTGTGTGAGGTCGAAGTGTATGGAGGTAATCTGTTATCATTGTGTGAGCTCGAATTGTATGGAGGTAATCTGTTATCACTGTGTGAGGTCGAAGTGTATGGAGGTAATCTGTTATCATTGTACGATATAGACGTGCATGGAGGTAATATGTTATCATTATTCGAGGTTGAAGTGTATGGAGGTAATCTGTTATCATTGTGTGAGGTCGAAGTGTATGGAGGTAATCTGTTATCACTGTGTTGCAGTCAAAGTATATGGAGGTAATCTGTTATCATTGTACGATAAAGACGTGCATGGAGGTAATATGTTATCATTGTTCGAGGTTGAAGTGTATGGAGGTAATCTGTTATCATTGTTCGAGTTTGAAGTGTATGGAGGTAATCTGTTATCATTGTTCGAGGTTGAAGAGTATGAAGGTAATATGTTATCATTGTTCGAGGTTGAAGTGTATGGAGGTAGTATGTTATCATTGTTCGAAGTCGAAGTGTATAGAGGTTATCATTGTATTTACAACATGTATCCCGAGATTGATTGAGGGGGTCTTGTGTTTGTTCTCTCACTCATGGGCAGTGGTGTGAGATCCACAATAACACACACTTGTACTACTGTACCTTGCCGTGTTGACAGACGACAATCTGTTCAATTGTACTTCAAACAAAAGGTATACCAAATACAACTCATGGCGGGGACTAGGGATTGAGTTATACCTCTACATAGCACAAATCCAGGGCTGGATTGTAGAGACCATGTATTGTCCATGCAGCATGATCCCTCTCTCGGCCTACCTAGTTTACTCCAGAGGAAGGTAACACCTATACATCTGGAATAAGACAATAAATACACTCACACATACATATATAGGGAATAAATATTTATAGATACTAATGAACAATTGAAGAAATATTTTTTTAAAGGTTAAGAATTGGTGACGCAGGCCCGTCTGACAGTCCGCTCTTCTTATTTCTCTGCTCTCACATATTATTCCATTTATACGTCATATATGAAGCTGATCTTCATAGATCATAATCTTATGATATCTCTACGAGAAGTAAGACTTTTGTGTGATGACTGCGAATCTACAACCATGGCCAGACTGCGAGAACAGCAAATTAAAAGAGGGGTGGCCAAACAAGAACACTACGCAGAAAGCCAAAGAAGATTGATAAACCACCACAGAACTGGTGTCGTTAGCCGCTACACGCTGCGGGATTTGCTGAGGAGGGGATCCGAGCACTTATGGACTAAATGGTTCGATGTGCAATGAGGATGATCTTTCGACTAACTAACTAACTAACTAACTAATCTTATGATATGACATTCCAGGGCAACTAGCAAAGATTGCCTGCAAGAGGATTATGAATGCAGAACATTAGATACAACAATCACAAAAAGACACAGTATTCGTTGGGCATGTGGTAAGAGGGGAGGCAATGAAGAACATCGTGGCGACTGTAAATATAAGTGGGTAGGGAGACACAGACCATGTGAAATGTTGCTGGATGGACTGAGACGGTGGCTTGGAAGAATATCATCAGAAGAGTTGATCCAATAAACAAGCCAGGACCAACATATAAGTAGATGCATGATCGACTACAGCAGCTGGCGTATCTGTGTGTGTGTGATGTGTGTGTGTGTGTGTGTGTGTGTGTGTGTGTGTGTGTGTGTGTGTGTGAGTGTGTGTGCTTATATGTGTGCGTGTGTATGTGTCAGGATTATAATGGCAATTACAAGATACGAAATACAAACAAAAGGATCAGGGATTTTATCACGTATAGCTCGGTCCCTTTCAGCAGGGTGGCCTACAGGAAGCGTCGCACAAATCAAGAACTCCATAGCTCCAGCGACGACCCTCAGAGGTCCCTGAGAAGACGGCACTAGTGAACCGGAAGTCGCAGTCCGGAATGGATCTCCCAACCTTCAGAGTGGGAGGTAAGCGGCGTAACAGTTGCGCTACAGACAGTCCATTGATATGGAGAATTAACGGAAATATGTGGATATATGGATTAAAAAAAAAACTACAAACCGTGGCATGTACACAATACGAACACTCATCGAGAAAAGTAAAAATTTGAAGACAAACATACACATGAGCTTCACGGATTATTGTAACGAATTTCATAATATTTGTTTGCACGCGCTCGCTTTGAACTCAAGCGGAGTCCATGCACACTACATTTAGTAGTGCTGGGCTGAATTATGCGTGTGGATTAGCCTCCCCTGTTAACAGTGTCCCTCGCTATCAAGTGAACCCTCTGCGACTTCAGAGGTACTTGTAATTTACGTCCCTAAGTCAAAGACGAAAGGTCAAAATTTTATTCCATCTATCCGGTGTAGGGGTTGAACTCCTTACCTCAGCTTCAGCACACCGTATGTTTAAACCACGCTTTCTTATCCATTCGGCTATACTTACCTTCTTCTTCTTCTTCTTCTTCTTCTTCTTCTTCTTCTTCTTCTTCTTCTTCTTCTTCTTCTTCTTCTTCTTCTTCTTCTTCTTCTTCTTCTTCTTCTTCTTCTTCTTCTTCTTCTTCAGCGTTCGGAGCCATTGAGGTTCTTTGCTGCAGATACAATCCGTCGCCATTCGTCTCTCTGGTTGACCTTCTCTTGCCAGTAGTTGATTCCAAATGCTTGTAGGTCTGTATATATATTATCTCTCCACCGTCTTCTTGGTTTACCTGAGTGTAAGCGAGTTTTGTTTCCCTATTATCTTCCATTCTTTCTGTATGCCCCAGCCATTGTAGTCTATTTGCCTTCATGATACCAGTGATTAGCGGGGACTTAAACAGATCATAAATGTCTTTGTTACTTCTTCTTTTCCACTCTCCACTTTGTGTATCCCTAATGGGTCCAAAGATGCGTCTTAAAACTTTGTTCTCAAAGGTTTGTAACAAGGCTTCGTCTCCTTTCGTTGTACTCCAGGTTTCAGAGCCATACATCACAACTGGTCTGATCAGTGTGTTGTATATTGTGATTTTGGTGTTACAAGATAGCGCATTTGATTTTAGTAGATGTTGTAGTGCATAGTATATCTTACTTCCAGAATTGATTCTATTTTGTATTTCTTCCCTTATGATGTTGGAGCAGTTGAAGATTGTACCCAAGTATTTGTATGTTTCCGTTCTTTTAATGGTCATATTATCTATTTGTATGTGACCAGAGTTAATAGCCATTCCTTCACTTGAAATTACCATATATTCTTTCTTATCTTGGTTGATAACCAGCCCCATCTGTTGGGCTTTTTCGTTTAAGTGAGTCAATATTTCTAATATCTTTTGTTCATATATTTTGATATCTATATCAACTGCATAACCAAGCAGCTTAGATGTTCCTCCAATATCACATTCCTCCTTTACCTTCCTTACAACTTTCTCTAGAGCCATATTGAAGAGTACTTACCTACATTTGATAATATGCACCTTGATGTAATTATCGAAAAGTTACACGACGTAAAGATTGATTGGAAAATTACACACAAATTAACGTGCATTGACTGGAAATAAATAGCAGCTGTAAAGATTATTCATAGATAAACGCACATGTATTGTTAAGCGCTCATATAAGCCGAAGAAAGAAATGGGGATTAGAGGACGCACAGGACAACATACAAATTGAAATCTATAGTAATAGACTGGGATACGAAACTGTAACTTCCAGAGAGTCTCGACAGAGCCTCGCTGCAGAAACAGCTGCTATACGCATTGTGTGTCTAATTGTTACTGATACACGAAGTACTGTAATCTCTCCCTCCTCATGGACATTCCAAAGTATACAGATTATCTTGCTTTATCCTTCAATAGATTTGAATAACGAAGACACAAACCATAGATTGTACGATTTATTGCCTAGCATATTTCTCTGCATCTCGTCAGGTACATACTGCAGACGTCACACAGCGTAGCATAAAATAACTAGATACATCGTTCAAGCTGAAATATACACATGTTCACGCAGGAATATCAATTGTTTACCATGGTAATTTTAAATTGACTACCATGTCTTTCTATTTGCACAAAATTGGCCTATATAGATGAATCATCAGGTCTTCTGCAAGATTTAACAAACGACTATTTTGTGTATGAAACAACACGCGAAAAGCGCTGTCTATATCAATTACATGATCGGTTTCCAAGACATGGCGATGCAATGGACGGAGCAGGAATTTTTTAAATCGTGGTGTGTCAGCCTTCCAATGATCCCATCGCCTGTGTGTAATATCTTGTCAATCCAGTTTGGTATGTGTTCAACAACCCTTCTGTGTAGCTGCCGCTCTGTTCTGCCGATGTAGGTATACTGGCACCTGCATGTGAATTGGTACATGCAATTGGATGTGGCGTACAGAGGGGTAGATTCTTTTACTGCTGGGGTGGGAATAGGTATGGTTCTGTACCTAATAACTGGAGTTGCAGAACATAATGTTCGGCCGACTGTTGTAATGCGCCGGTCCTGTAGACGTTGCATTACGTCATCCTCTCGAAAGGTTAGCTGGATAAATACCCTGAGCTTAGGGACTGTAGTTACGTCTGATTTTGGTTTCAGCTGTTGGTAGTGGCGATTTATAAATCCTGTGGAGTACCCATTCAGGTGTAAGGCATTCTTCAGAGTTTCAGTTTCCTCTGTCAGTGTGACCTGGGTGCATATCTTCGCAGCACGGTCAAACCGGGTCCGTACTAAGCCCTGTTTCTACTGGACAGGTGCCAAGCTATGAAAGTTTAAGTATTAGCCAGTCCATGTGTCTTTGTGGTACACCGATCTTTGACTTGTGCCGACTGCTCTACGTCTCATAAAGATATCCAGGAACTGTAACGCTTCGACAGAGAGTTGTTTTTATGCGCAATGTTCATTATGGCCTGCAACGATGTTGCTTGTAGCTCGACTGTGGTGATAATTAATCTATCGTTCACGTAATGACGATATAACACCAGGTTGTTAATGCCTGAGGATCTCTTTTCTTCTAAATTTGCCATGAAGACGTCTGCTAGAAAAAGACCAAGAGGACTCCCCATGGCCACTCCGTCTTATTCAGATAATTGAATTTTTTATTGGCAGTACATAGTAATAGTAGCCTAGTAACTGCTTGGTCTCGAGGTATGGTGTCCGCCTTGAATGCTGGAGGACCCAGGTTCAAGCCCCTGTGATGACCGGGATTTTTTCTCGTGGACTTCTAGTAATAAAATTTCCCCTGGTCTCTGGGTAGTGAGATCGGACGGCCGTGTGTATTGTTGCGTACGTTAAAAATCCCTTGGCAGTTGGAAATCGAAAAAGAGTAGCCTAACGGCGCTGCCAGGGCAAAATTTCGAGTTAAAAATCTACCCAAAGTATTTCAGGATCCTCGCCGGTGCTACGGAGTTCGTGCACTGAGCTGAGTTTCTTTAGACTCAGGTTTGAGTTAGGAGGAGAACGGAGCATTTATGGGTTGCCCCGTGTGCCGTGATGTTGATCCATCGACTAAACTAAGCTAAACTAAACTAGTAATAGTAGCCTTTCAAGAATAGACATTGGTATACCTAATTTTAGCTGTTTGTCTCTAATGCGTTCACTTATTACTTTCACTGTCTCATCTAATGGAACATTGGTGAATAGGGAGTCCATGGATGCAATGTGTTTATTATTTATGTCTATAGTATGGATAGTATACCTGTGCGGGCTGTTGGTTTTTCGAGACTCCTGTCTGTTCCACTTTTCACATCGTGCAGTGATGTGCATTCTGTGTGATATTCATTGGCACAGGAACGGAGAACAATGGGGCGACCTTTGCCGTGAAATTGGAACCGCGACTAACTAACTAACTAGTAGTAGGCTTCTTTCAGTCCTGAAGGACTATAGGGTTCTGCCGCCGGGGAGGTACCCGAAAGCACCGCTGGTGACTGTATAGTCCAATGCGAGAGTGACAATCTCTGTCACAGTTTCCACATCTGTAAGACGAGTCAAGACCCGCATTAAGTGACTGCATTTTATGCCTAGGCCGCCTATCCTCAGTTTGTCGGATCAGATTGCGCTCAAAGAGCACCAGTCCATTTCGTACATCTCTTCTCCAGGAACATCTTTCTGCTGCAACTCTTTCCCACATGTCTGTATCTATGCCGAGGGTTTTAATATCTTTTTACACACATTCTTAAATCGCAATTGGTGTCTTCAGGTTGGCCTCTCCACGGTGGCTAGTTCTCCGTATAAATGATTTTGGGGAATACGTTCATCCTCCATTCTAGATACGTGGCCCAGACACCGAAGGCACTTCTGCTTGAGGAGATCAATGACTGTGGTAATATCCGCTCTTTCAACTCTTTCAAGCATGCGCTTGTTTGTTATATTATCTTTCCACGATATGCCTAGTGTACGTCTCAAACATAACATGCGGAAGGAATACAATTGACTACCTAACTAACAAACTAACTAACAAACAAACTAACTAACTAACTAACTAACTAACTAACATACTAACTAACTAACAAACTAACTAACTAACAAACTAACTAACTAACAAACTAACTAACTAACTAACTAACTAACTAACTAACTAACAAACTAACTAACTAACAAACTAACTAACTAACTAACTAACTAACTAACTAACTAACTAACTAACTAACTAACTAACTAACTAACTAACAATCTAACCAACCAACCAACCAACCAAATAACTAACTAACTAACTAACTAACTAACTAACTAACTAACTAACTAACTATAGTCTGTTCAGAAATGAATGCCGTCATTCACGATCAATTATTTTGAAAACTGTCTGTTGCATCGTTATGAAATTTTTCCCGCCGTCTTATATTTACCCCCACCCAAGGAATATGTCTTTGATAGGTCCAAAAGCCACTTAAATCATCCAAAGCGGCGACATTTATTTGATGTTTTGGGGAAAATATAGTGAATTCGCGCTAAAAAAACTAGTCTTACAGTAAACCACGTTATTTCTGGTAAGGACACAAGTACAAGGCGTAGCCAGATTCGTATGGGAGTGGGTGCAATAAAAATGTAGCTTAAAAGTCGACAGGGTCGACTGAATTGAACCGGGTTTTTATCCCATATGGCTTAGTGTCTTTCTGCAGGGCGGAAAGCGTAGCACAAAGCACTAAATCCGTAGCTCCAACGACGACCCTCGGGAGTCTCCGAAAAAATGCACTCGTGAAATGAAGGAATCGAACATACAACCTTGAGGCTTGACCACCTCACCATGGAGCCTCCCGATAAGGATGCAAAGTGTAATATTAGTAAAGACAGAGAATTTACAGAGGCATGGGGTAAATAATGTGTAAGTTGACAGGAAAGTAGAAGGAATATATATCTTATCTTATTTTTCATTTCCTTCTTGTTTCTTCAGCTTCTGGTTAATAATTGTACACAAGTATTCATGTTACTAGGATGCATTTAGCTTTTTCTCCCGTGTGTTGCCGGGGCCCATAAGGGAAGCAAAGAATAGCAACACTGTAGCCTACCACGCATGTCGTAAGAGGCTACTAAGGAGGCTTGATGGTTCCGTTGCCCTGCTACTGAGTGAGTGCGTGGCGCCACACTGTGAGCTGTGAGTTTCGTGTGAAGTGCTTTTGAATCTGCCCAAGTTTATATTTTTGGAACGTGACTGCATGTTCGGAGCGATGGCAGGTGGCTATGTCCCAGAGTTGACCAGTTTTTGCCTTATGCAGAAATGCGTGGCTGCTGGGCTTCTGGTTGACTGCCACTGCCGTCGTTGATGAACTGTATGTTCGTGGACTGTGTAGGTGAACATCTAGGAAACATCCAGATAGGAAAATGACTGCCGATTCCATCAGAGATGAATTGTGTGTTTCGTGGGGGACTGGTGTGTTGACATTTTGGCGGCGGCATTATGCACAGTGTATCTGTGCGGGCTGTTGGTTGTCGAGACTCCTGTCTTTTCCACTTTTCACATTGGGCAGTAGGGAGCGCTTTGAGTGATATTCACTGGCTCAGGAACGGAGCATAATGGGGACGCCCCGTTGCTGTGAAGTTGGAACTGCGACTGACTAACTAACTAATTTAGCTTTTTATATTTAGTTCGTGAAAGCTTCCAAATAGCTCTGCGTTAATGTGCGTATGGAGTGACCAGAAATGATACCGCAATTTAGTCATCATGTGTCAATTTTTAAGGATCTGTTCAGCTGTCTGTGTAGTTTGTTCACACGTACACATGGGTGACAGACCCGCTTTGAGACTTCGTGAAAGATTGTCTACTCTGCTGTTTACTGTTCAGAGACGGAACATGATTACCTGTTTTGCACTATGAAAATATTTGTCAGTGTCTCTGTAGTGGGCTTTCTTCTTAACGACCACGATGTTGGTCCTCTTTTCATTGAAGTTTATAGATTGATTCGTATGCACGTGTGTTGTCCCCTAATTTGACAACGTGTTTGCTCTCACGTTTCTTGTTATGCCACAATATGTCAGTTTCCACTGCAATATTACTCTTCTGTTGGTATTCAATGCGCTTAGTGTGTGTGTGTGTGTTTTTTTTGTTTTTTTTTCAATACCAGTTGTTTGTCACCGCTGAGGGCGTGCGGAATTAAATATTCATCACTGTCGAATACAAACTGTTGCCATTGACATTGTGCTGATGCTGTAATGTTTAGGGTCTGCAATTTGTCTGAATAGTTGGAGCAAAATATCCCAGTAAGCGTGAGCGCGGATTAAGGTCTGCGATCTGCTCAGACCTTAATCTGTGTCGGACGATTCCAGTAGGTTGCTCTCGGTTCCATAAAATTCAAACTATCCTTTCTCCAATAGTCCTCTTCCTTTTTCGACACATGGTCCTCAGATTTTCCCAGTAACTTTTATCAATATTTAATAGCGCGGACTGGATTAGTAACTAGACGTCAGGCAATTTGAATATAGTATTTTCAGCTGCCACCTGTCCTTTAATTATAGTCCACACAAGTTCTATAGGGTTAAAATAAGAGTGGTACGGTGGAAGTCTCAAGCACCCATGACGATGGTCTTCTATCAACTTGTCGATTTGATATTTCTTGCTTTTTGGCGTCTGTTTTACAAGGGACAACAATTCTAGCTAGAAATACCTTTCTGGAAATGGTATGTTTTCCATTCGGAGCCATATCTTTATTGCTCCCTTTGTGCTCGATGCTGTAGGTATTTTATCTTCTCGGGCAACAACATTGATATCATGCATTGTCCATAATTAGACACGACGGTCTATCTACAGATTGAAGCACAACATTCTCGAGCCATCTCTAAATACATTACCATTCATCTTATTATGATAATCCCTATTGTCTGTATGCTTTGATACGAACACGAGCCCATCATTCTGTTGTAAGCCCGCATTAAGTGACTGCGTTTTATGCGTATTACCAGCATGGGCCATGACTAAAAGCTGTCCTATACTACATATCAATTTATCTGTCCATCCACTGATTGCCATTCCTTATCAATTGTGTGGTGCGCATTGGTCCACATTTCATCCAAATACACTATGCCATAATTTTCTTTGCGCATTTCCCTTATTTCACGTAGGTATCAGCTTCTCATGGCTCCTAAATGCGGTTGCTCGCAAAGAATATTTCTACCTCCCTTGTACTTTTTAAAAGTGAAGATAATGTCCTCATAATTTTCCAGAAAGTTGTTTTGGATAGCTCTATGTTATCGTTCTTTCTCAACCAAACCCTAAGTTTTCTTACAGTTTTCTTTGGCATCCAGAATTTTTATAATGCTGGATAATCCTGGATATAAAATCCTAAATTTTTATAATTTTAGGAGTCTCCCAGGCGAAGAGGTCAATCCTTTTGTCTCAGGCTCGAAAGGTTGTGGGTTCGATTCCGGGCCGCATTCTTCGGTTCACGAGTTATATTTTTCGGAGACTTCTGTGGGTCGTGTGTGCGATGCTTTCCGCGCTGCGGAAAGAGACCGAGCCATATGGGATAGAAGCGACATTGTAAAGCATTTTTATAATAGCTAGCCTTATGACACCTTTGTCAAAGCTGTCTACAATAACCTTTCTACCTTCCGTTTGGTTATTGCGTGGTGGTTTAATTCCATATTCTTGCACCCATCGAGGTATTGACCGTTTACTCAAACCCAATGCATGCACTGTTCTTTTTTCGGAATTTGTAATAGTATAAAACAGTTTCCTGCGATCAGCTTCTTGACAAAAATATGAGTACAACTTCATAACGATGCTTTTAAGTGTATACACAATTTCGCATTCAATCCCATTGAAAAATATTCACACATTTCAATGCTAGCTATAAGTGGTAAGATTTAAAGAAAAAAAATATTAATAATAATCAGGTTTCATGACTACACCTGCGCGGGGTTCTTGGCATAAGGCCAATCCCGTGAAACACATAAAATATGCAACATTGAACGCTGATTGTCTGGCTACTCTGTAATACATTTAAAATTATGAACTTCATCTCTAACCCGTAAATTATATACCGCATATAAACAAACTTTGAAATCTGCTGTAAAATCTCCAGAACAAAACTTTTGTTGTTGGTTGGACACAATGATTAGGTTATATGCTAAATCTCATCATTTTTCTTCAGTTAGTTACTGAGATATGGAATTTTATATTAGGGCAGACAAAAATAAACACACTATAACTAACTAACTAACTAACTAACTAATCCTTGAGTAGATGATACAACTGATACACGATTTGTTTCCCTTATTACGTCACAGCCTGCAGGCCGGGGAGGTTCGGGCTTCGTTGCGAGCAGAACTGCAGTGATTTCTGTGTGCGTACCAGGAGGATGCCAGGCCATGCGACCATATCACTGGCAAATGTCTGCGTGGCTGTGAACGCGGTTATCAGAGTCCAAACTGTGAAAAAAGTATGTGTTGTTCCTTTTGTTATTGGCATTATCCGGTGGCCATTAGACAGATACATTGTTATTAGAACGTATATGGTGTCTGCATCACACAAGAGAGATAGACATATGTATTTGTGAAACCTGCTAACAAAAAAAAAAAAAAAAAAAAAAAAAAAAAAAAAAAAAAACCGATATATATTATACAGACACGATGAATATATGTGACATAGAATTCAAACTTGTTTAACAGATATCACATTGGGGAAAATAACAATAGTAACAACGTGAAGTAGCTATGAAAACAAAAGCTAAATCACGACACAACGAATCTCATGCATCGACCTTCGGTGACAACACACATATATAAAGGAAATAAAACTAAATAATAAAGATACAACTACAATCGTAAGCAAAACAAATGTGAGTGTATCGACCCTTATTAAGCCATTACGCAGGAAGGCTTGGCAGGTATTCAGATGTTAATGTGCGAAATAAGAAAATGTAAAGCCAACAATGTTGAAGTAGATATGGATAGACAGAGTGGAGCCAGCGGAGCGAAGTAGTGACATATATAACAGTATTTATTTACGCTGGATGGATACATCCCTGTCAAGAAGCTGGATGGGTATAGATATAAGTAATACAAGGACGAAGGAAAGTAAAGGACAGAGACAGGACATAATAAGGACCTTTACAAGAGAATAGATAGAGAGAGACAGTAGAAGGAGATAGAACTCCAAACCAGTGGTAGGACCAGACCTAGACAGGACACGCATGTGTCATAGCTAGGACACGACGAGGACAGACCTGGATTAGCTTCCGACAGAGGACAGTACAGTAAGCACGAGGATTACCCGTAAACAGACTGAACTCTAGTACAGCTGTAGGCTACGAGGACTGAACCACGAAACTACGTGGCGAGTGACCAAACACGCCATACGACTGACGGCACGAGAAAGGGGGACAAGGAGCTGGACTGGACCTGTGAATTCAGGTAGACCGGGGCGGACAGTCAGAGCGACAGGACCTATGTGTTGACCCTCGCCAGTTGTGTAGTTTAGAGAGGGCATAGTTATACGTAGCGACCATTGAGAATGTATTTGAGTGTTGAATGCTAGTTGTGTATTGTCACCGCCTCACCTTTAGAGATATTATTTAGAGGGCTACAACTCCAGCCCAAGGGATAGAAGAGAGTCACTCAGAGCCCGAGTAATCTAGAGCCTTCTAGAAGGACTGGTCATTGAGTCCAGGGTTCCGTGGACACTGATGTGGCCCGCCTATTGCGGGGTCCACGAGGAACTCGGACAGAGTTACCACCCGTGTCGGATTGGGACACGTGTAGACCGGCAGAGGACAGACGGACTTGAGAGAGGCAACAGGGCCTGCCTTTGAGGGACTCTATAGATATCAATAGATATATAGACATAGGCTAGATAGTTTGCTAGACTGTTGTATGATACCTATGTGTTTGATGTTCACTATCTGTGATATGTAATATAGCGCGGGTCTGTTTACCCACTGCGCCAACGCATACTGTATATGTAAATACAATAAATATTCGATCTCATAGCGAACAGATTTATTGTTGCCTGTATGAACCCAAGTTCAGTTACCTAGATAAGAGCAAGACGATGACAGGCTTTTTGGGGGCTAGTTTTCCGGTTTTGGCATAAAATCTATTGTGAAAGAGCTATTAATTGCCATGTAAAATTACTTAATTGATCATATCACATTGATTTGTTTAAATCAAAAAAAAAAAATTTGTTAACTTTACAAGTTTACAAAAAATTAGTAGCTATCTAGCGATAAAATAGAAGTAATCTGAGTCCCTCAGCAGTGTCTCAGCAGTGCCTAAGCAGTGTGCCTCATTATTGTTATTCTGTAAACTATTTTTGACATGACTGTGAAATTTTTTTGACCGTTACTAATGTTTTCTCACTCTACGAGCAGATTGTTCCGCAAATAGTGCCGCGTGCAACCTATGTAACTGTTCCAACAGTGACGAGAGTACAAGACAACATCGAGTTGTCGGATTGAAAGCTAAGTTTCATGTCATACCCATTGTAACTCTAAGCTGTACTTCTCATCTTTCATCAATGTATTATGTTGTTTCATATTGATTTGGTTGCATATTCATGACCTTGTCACCAACATAACCTTGCATTTTGATTTACACATTAATAATTAAGGGAGTTAACCAAATTTTCGACTACACAACATTTTTTCTAAGGGATTTAACTCTATAAACATTACAAACTAGTAAAACACAAAATGTCTAGCTTAGATAAGTGCATCGATCAAGGAATAAAATTAGGTTATAAAGAAGAGAAACTGTCAGAATGGGCACAGAAAACGCACGCAGAAAACATTGCCCGTGAAGAAAGAGCGATAGAACGAGAGGAAAAGAAATTGCAAATAGAGGACAGAAGGACATTACCGACAATCTGTGATATCGACAACGACGACAAATTTGACGACATATTGACAACGATTGATCTCGACGACGACGACAATGACATTGAAGACAATTTACAAACAGTAGCATCTGTGATAAATCAGACAGACGTGGACAACACTGAAATCTCTGTACCAATCATGACTGACGACGGAAGTATAAATGACATACATATCTCTGACACTTTGACACAACAACAGCGACAAGACATTTTGACTATCCTTGACGAGTATAAATCTATCTTTTCTAACAAACCTGGACGCACTGATAAAATAACACATTCAATTGTGCTGACAGATCTGAGACCGGTCAAATGTAGACCATATTCTATTCCTCTCCATTACAGATCTAATTTAGATAAAGAAATTTTAGAGTTAGAGAAGAATGGAATTATTCAAAAATCGATGTCTCAATATTCTGAAAAAGAAGGACCAGACAATCCGCTTGTGCATCGACTATAGAGTATTAAATACAAGAACAACAACGGATGCAGAGCCAATAAACAGTTGTGAAGATCTTATCTTAAATATGGCTCAATCATCCTTATTTTCCAAGACCGATTTAGCGAAAGGATATTGGCAAGTTCCACTACACCCTTCTTGTAGACATATAACAGCATTCGCAACACCTCTCGGGTTGTACGAATGGCTATATCTTCCTTTTGGCCTGAAGAACGCACCGGCCACATTTGTGAGACTAACAAGATTGTTATTACACGGAATTAAAGATGTAGTAGCCTATATTGATGATATATGCGTCCATTCTTCTGATATGACTTCTCACCTACTTACCCTCAAACAAGTCTTCAACCAAATCTCTCTTTTTGGACTTACTATCAAACCTTCCAAGGTTGAATTATGCTATACACAAATAGACTTCCTTGGTCATAGAATTTCTGACGGTAAATTGTTGACAGATGATAAAATTGTTTCTAAGATTCTTAATCTAGAAGTGCCTACCACCAAGAAACAGATTAGAAGTTTACTAGGTCTTATTAACTATTATTCTAAATTCATTCCACATTGGGCAGAACTCACCTCAGTCTTTTCTGATATGTTAACTAAAAATCATCCATCAAAAATTTGTAAAAGTACCAGCTTAGATGATGCAATGTGTAGATTGAAACATATTTTTTCTAATCCACCAGTCTTACGATTACCCAACATAAATTTACCCTTTATTTTGACCACAGATGCGAGCGCTATCGCAATAGGAGGATGTTTAATGCAGGAAATGGATGGAGTGAGACACCCGATTCTCTACGTGAGCCGCAAACTAAAGAAGGCAGAGACACGTTATGCCACAGTGGAATTGGAGGCTTTAAGCTTACTGTTTTGTATATTGAGATTATCTAAGTTCCTCTTGGGTAGTCACTTTGTGGTCCTCACGGACAGTTCGCCATTATTGGTCCTTAACCATGGGTCGCCTAAAAACCATCGGCTACAAAGATGGTGTCTTCTACTTCAAGATTTCGACTTCGAAATCCGCCATTTTAAAGGTACCGACAACATTATGGCTGACCTATTATCACGGCAAACGAATGCGCCAGTAGAATGACTCTTAGCACATCGACCATTCGCCGCACTATAAACTGTGATACTTTTAGTCTGTTGCATATAACAGTGTAACTCTACACCTGCTAGAGAACTCTCAGTGATTATGTCACTTACGACACCCACGAACATGATACTTGAAGAGCTATACATTAAGAGCTATACTTTAAGAGCTATACTATCAAGTGCCCAAGCTCTAGAACGATTCCAGCAAGAAACGTTAAGTGTGTGTCAACCAATAATAGCAACCAGTGAACTGACTCCGAATTCTGTAAGAACACGTTATATGGGACATTGAGAACATTCCATACTTGCTTTACAAACAGCCGAAACAGAACGACATCGACTACAACACTCAAGAGACAGCCATACTAACTTTAACATTCATGGCATAACACGCTAACAACAGGAGGACAACGCGCACATCATCGTTGGATTAAATTATTTAATTAGTTAATTACTAAATATGTATTATACTTGCATTAATGATGTATATAAAATGTGTTAACCTGTAATTTGTACATATTCTAAGTTAATATTACAGGCGGTGCTATTCATAGGCTAAAGAACCGTCCTATACAATTGTCTCTGTGTAAATTATAACCCATTTTTCAGTCATCGTACAAGAAGTACGTATTTTCTTAAAGGGCAAATATCGCCTAGTCCATTTTTTCTAAGGGCAATAACACTTACCTCAACTTTAATTATATATATTTTAACCAAATACTATTTCGAATGAAAGGTGAGTGAATGACTGCGTGAATGGATTAAATGAGAGAACGATACACTTGGCGGACAAATTGTACGCAAAACGTATTTATTTTAATTTGTCTGCGTCTTTCATGTAAAATTGCATGACTTGTCTAAATTGTGAATACATGTTTAGTAGTTAGTTTAATATACTTAGCATAGTAGTTAGATTAATATACTTAGTTTAGCAGTTAGGATACATCTAAGCACCACTACTTGGAATGCCTGATCATGTATTTCATGATTGAGGTTATCCCAACTCGTGACGCTTGGACATAAGCCACACATTCAGCATACACTTTACACTAAACTTAAAACTCAGCACTATCAATTTAAAATACATTCACTGTATTAGAAACAGCAACTTATTAGTCAACACACTAACAGGCCAACAGGGACACATGTAGTCTGAGTGGGATAAAATAACAAGGTAACTACATATTTAGCATTATACAACATACGAGAGTAAAAGTGTATTGAAATGCACACACAAATCAAGATTTGAAAGTGTACTTAATTAGCCAGGACTTCGGTCTTGTTAACTCTCTTTAATACAGAGGTTAATTGTCTGGGTACCAGTTGGGTACTATGAGAAGGGCGGGTTGTAAATACAACTGCTAAAACGTCACGTAACTTCGGTCTGATAAGCATTGTTAAGGACACAGGAGACAGAGTGATCTCTTTACCAAATCAGAGAAGTGGTGTATGGGAGAATACATGAGTTTTAATGCCACTATGTAGGTTACCAGGTTACTGCCCACCAAACCACAAACACCAACTTTATGTGATTCGGTGACAGAATTAGAACATATCTAATTACCCTATAACAAAACGTCATCAGGGGAGAAGGGGGAATCCTGTCACCGCCTCACCTTTAGAGATATTATTTAGAGGGCTACAACTCCAGCCCAAGGGATAGAAGAGAGTCACTCAGAGCCCGAGTAATCTAGAGCCTTCTAGAAGGACTGGTCATTGAGTCCAGGGTTCCGTGGACACTGATGTGGCCCGCCTATTGCGGGGTCCACGAGGAACTCGGACAGAGTTACCACCCGTGTCGGATTGGGACACGTGTAGACCGGCAGAGGACAGACGGACTTGAGAGAGGCAACAGGGCCTGCCTTTGAGGGACTCTATAGATATCAATAGATATATAGACATAGGCTAGATAGTTTGCTAGACTGTTGTATGATACCTATGTGTTTGATGTTCACTATCTGTGATATGTAATATAGCGCGGGTCTGTTTACCCACTGCGCCAACGCATACTGTATATGTAAATACAATAAATATTCGATCTCATAGCGAACAGATTTATTGTTAACTGTATGAACCCAAGTTCAGTTACCTAGATAAGAGCAAGACGATGACATGTATGCTCGTAAGACGAGCTCTGTAATATATATATAATAAAGCGTGAATCTTGATCTTCCATTCACACGACGATGTCTTTGTAATTATCAGGCGTGAATGAAGGAACTGCATGCTTGTATGAATTTAGGTTGTTGACAGGCGGTTCGAATTGGTGTCAGAAGATGGTCTTTGAACCTACGCAAGATTGAATGTGCGAAATTGTATCAGCAAGTGATCTATGAACTTACGCAAGATTGAATAATCGAAAGTGTGTCAGACAGTGGTCTTCTAATCTACGCAAGAATGAGTTTTGAAATTAGGTCAGACAGTGGTCTGTTAAACGATGCGTGAATGTGTGTCGAAATGATTTCAGAGAGAGAAATGATCATATATGATAATGAATAGACTGGTGTAAGAAAGATTTCGTTTGAAAAGTATTACGATTGTGAAAGAATGAATACTAACATGTTTCACAGAGACGTTTCAGGTGAGGTCGAACAGAGGTAAAGACACGACGACATTTGACACGACAAACGACAGACAAAATTTAATACATTAATTTCGCATTTCAGCATCCCGTCGGAGCGAATCACTACACATAAATTGTTTAAGTGTGATATTAACTCGTGCGTGTTGCATTTTCCAAATTGTAATTTTTGCTGCTCTATGTAACAGAATGCAGAGCAGACGTATTTAGAACACCAGTTCAATCTGAAATAGAGAAGAACTTTCTATAGACCCAAGAAAGTTTTAAGTTTTTCAGATACGTATACATAGAGTTTTGATAAACATATATTAGATTGGCATCTCATTTTGAATGCTGTAAATAATTAGTATTATTATAGAACATTTATTACTGATTTGATTGTATATTTGAGTCCATTTATAAATAGTAGCAAAGATGTCAACATTAGGAGAGTATTTACAGGCAGGCAAAGACCTTGGATATACTGGTGACAAGTTAGAGAAATGGGCAAGTGATAGATATAGAGATGAACGAGCACAGGAACGCCAGCATCAGAAAGATCTTGCTGAATTGGCTGAGGCCACAAAATAAAAGCAAATAGCTGACGCCACCAAAATTAAGGAATTAGAACTAGCTCAGAAAATAGAAGAAACTAAATTGAAAGAAAAACAACTGGAAATTGAATCACAAACGCAGTTGAAGATGAAGGATTTGGAGATTGAACCTCACGTACAGATTGCCACCACAAAATTAAAAAGTAAAGAAGAGGAGAATAAGTTCAACAAGTACAAAGGGTTAATCAAACCATTCTACCAAGGCGATTCCATATCTGCATGGACTGAGAATGTGGAATTCCAGCTTAAATTCCAGGAAGTGCCACAAGAACACTGGGCGGTGGTCTATATGAAGAACCTCTCGGGGGAGCCCTTAAAAGTGATAGAATCTATCCCCCAAGAGCTTAGAAATAATTACGATTACATTAAACAACGCATTATGCAAAATATTTTGCTTGACGCCCCAGGGTACCAAATTCAGTTTTCTAAACTAAAACCGAAACCAAATGAAACGTTCACTGACTATGTTTCTAACGTACAAAGTATATTCAGCAAATGGCTAAACGCTGCAAATGTAGACAAAAGCTTTGATAAAATCAAAAACTTGATGATAAAGGACAAAATCATCTCCACTGTAGCTTCTTCCTTTGCAAAGTTTTTGCAGCAAGCTGATGGTGAGTCATTAGAACAATTAGAAAAACAGGGGTCCGCATATTTTTCCTCTAATCTAGATATTTTTAAAACATCTGTGGAAGAGTCTGAAATAATAGCATTTGCTAAAACTAAACCCCAGAAACCATTTCACATGAGGGATAAACCTAAATCTAAGCCATCTCAATGCCCATACTGTCATTTGATGCATGACCAGTTTTCTATGTGTGACAAAAACCCAGGATATTCATCTCACCTGGAGATGATGATAAAAAAGCAAGAAAGCAAAAGAAACACTTACAGACGTGCAGTCAAATGCTATTTTTGTCGGGCGTATGATCACTATAGTTCCAAGTGTGTGGGACGACATAAATTGAGAGCCAGTAATGCTGTACTTGTCGATACTTCTTCTGAGAGTGAAAGTGAACATGAGAGTGTAAGTGAGGAAGTTTTACCATACAGTGAGAATGTGGCAGCGGCTATTGATGTATTAAACTTTGATAAATGTTTGGTATGTCATAATTTTCATGAAGACGGAGTGCTGGGATGCGGGCACACAGTACCATGTTCTACAGAGAACGCAAATGCAGTAACAGCCTCCAAAGGCAAATTAGTATTTCATGACGGAATGGTTAACAACAAGCCTTGTCAATGTTTAGTAGAAAGCGGTAGTACACTTATTGGCCTTAGGAAGGAATTGGCCAAGCCAGAAGATTATACGGGCGGCTTTGTAAAGTGCCGTACGTTCTCGGGTAACATAGAAAAATACCCATTAGCAAGATAGTATAGACACTCCATTCCTGTCCGGCACATTTACGTGCGTCATCCTAGATAATCCATGTACGGATTTGATTATTGGGTGCCTACCACAGCTAAAGAACAGTACCGCAAAAGAAATATTAGTCTGGATAGAAACCCATAAGGCTAATGCGGTAATCAGGTCAGAAACACAGAAACAAAAAGGCGACCTGGAAAAAGAACAGACACGCCTTATAACACCAAGTGGTAAAGAAAAAAAACACCACCAAAGAAAATTTCATAAAGGCGCAATGCGCCGACTCATCTATCTCACCTTGTTTAAAGGGTGTAAGCTTAAATATGACAGAAAACGCGTCATGCTATTCTCAGTCACATAATGCTAGTCTCATTAAAAAGTGCAAGAGAGACAACCATAAAACTCAGCAAACGTTCCCACAAGTCAAACATCGACAAATAGTCTCACGAATCTCAGACGATTCGTTCTTGGCTACTCAGTTACACTATAATTATACAATAACCAGAACCTTAGCTCATTTGGACTGGCAGAAATTTGTTAAAGATATTAATTATTTGCCTCCGTCATATATCTTATATCACCACTTAGAAATGAAGTGTAAAGACTTAACAGCAGAGGACCAATCCACAACATTGGCCTCTAAACAAAAACATCACACAGAAGACGAACATAGTGCAACTACACCAATTAAGAAGACAAAAGACGAACACAATGCAACAACACCAGACAGTAGCCAGATAGAAGAGAAACACAAGGCAAATACACCCAGCAATCAGACAGAAAACGCACTCAGCGCAACCACAACAGTGAATCAAACAGAAAACGACAACATAGAACAACAAGAACCAATAATAGAATTAAGTACAACAAGGGACAGCATACAGATAAAACCAAAACTGATAGACATATGCATACATACAACAGACTGGACAAAACACCTACAAAAACTGAGACAAGTCTTCGAAAGGATAAGAATATTTGGACTTACAGTGAAGCCTACCAAAGTGGAGCTGGGCTTGGAGAAAATAGACTTCCTAGGCCATACCATTTCAAAAGGCCATTTGGAAACTGATAGCAAAATTGTGACAAAAATCCTAAACCTCAAGATGCCAGTTACCAAAAAACAAGTGAAGAGTTTACTCGGTTTGGTAAACTATTATAATAAGTTCATTCCCAATTTAGCAGAAATTACCAGTGTTTTTTCTAATTTATGGAAATCGAATGTCAAAATTAATGTGAAAGATGCCATTCTAATTAATGCTATGTCAAAACTTAAACATCTTTTTAGCAATGTCCCAATCCTTCATTTGCCTATTCCTAGCTTACAATATTTTCTTAGGACGGATGCCAGCACAGTATCCATAGCGGGCGTATTTGGGCAGAAGTACAACGACATTCTACATCCTATAATGTATGTAAGTCGGAAGATTACTCCAACTGAAGCCAAATATGGAGTCTCTGAATTGGAAGCGTTAGCGATAGTGTACCGTGTCCATAGACTGCATCGATTTTTGGCAGCGACACATTTTTTCATCGAAGCTGACAACTCCCCGCTCACTATCATGGAGACAGGGGCCCACAAGAACAATCGAATATACAGATGGTTCCTGATTCTCCAAAAGTACTCGTTTTCGGTCAGGCACATCAGTGGCAAAAGTAATACACTAGCTGACATGCTAAGTAGGCCTACAAACTTTGATGTACCTGAATTACCAAAGAAAGACGACGCTACTTCATCTTCGTCTCTGACATTGGTACCATATGTTGATCAGGCAGATGTGCCATTATGATGTACTCATGTGATGACTATCTACGTCGAGTCAAGAGACTATATTCGACAGTATTATTTATACACTCCAGGAACATATCATGAAACATTGAACTATGCGCATATAAACTATCATATTAACTATATATATATATTCCCAAAGGAAAGGACGCGACATCTTCAACGTGCCTGGATTAGATTACTTAATTAGTGTGGTATATATATATATATATATATATATATATATATATATATATATATATATATATATATATATATATATATATATATATATATATATATATATATATATATATATATATATATATATATATATATATATATATATAGTAATATGTATATAAAGTTGATATGAAGATCAATGTATGTAATTGTCATGCATAAAATATATATTTTTATTGCAGTTGCATATAATGCTATATTTTCATAGATGTAGTTAGTTTACAGGAACACGACAACTTTAAGTTTTGTAAATTAATTACACCTTTCCCAATCCCCAATTAAATACACTTATAAGTACTCTTAAAAGTAAGTAACTGAGATTAATCGCATCCTATCAGTCCCCAAAGACATTATCATTCCAGAAATTAGTTTATTAACAGCTAGAACCTTGGCTACTCAGTTACACTATAATTATATATACACCAATTATTTAACACAAATTAGGTTACAAATATAACATCAAAAATATTTTTGGTACCATCTAGAGTTATAGTTGGATTAAGGGAACCAACACATTTCACCCCATTTCATTTAATTATTCAAATTATCTTCCCTTAGTCAGTAAATCTCAGTACACAAAATTAGAGCTTAATTAAAGATTAGTTATTAGACTTGGAATAAGGGCAAACAACCCATTTAACTTGTAAATATTGTAAATATATACAGTGCCAATATATCGCACTATTAATCGGCTCAAAATTCGCTTAATACTGAGCCAAAACTATTTTCTTTTCATTATTTTATTTTTATTTTATCTTATTCTATTTGTATTTCCCAATAGTATTTTTCTGTGTTATTACAATGCTATAATAATGTAATGACATAACATAACTTTTTAACATGTGAGAACGCATGTGAGTGAGAAAGACCAGAGCAAGAAAAATGGATGAATTAAATACAAGGCGAGTGAATAGGGGGCGAAATTTTTTCCGCGCCCAAGTCTGCGTCTTGAATGTTACACATGTGCTTCTGTGATTTCTGTGTGTAGTCGCCACTATAGAATTACATGTATAGCCACATTTTAAAGTTTCCTGGGTCGGCAAGGCAGTCACAAATTATGCTAACGCATCGATTCGTGACGGCATGAACCAACCTACGACGCTTGAGAAACATCATTCAGTAAATTACAGACACACACCTATGTTTCTAATTTAAACATACATTAAACTTAACTAAACACGCAAACAACCAGATATACTTACAGATAAAAATGCAGACAGCAATTAAAATGAAGGGGGATAACTCATGAACAGGGGACATCACAGACTTACTAAAACTTTGTTATACATTGTAAGATTTAACTACAAACGGAAGTTAGACAGGTGAACATCAGCACACACACAACAGGTAATAGAGTTGGATAAACATTACACGGGAGCATGGATTTATATTCATGTATTGTACTGTAAAACGTACAATCTGGACTGGGTGTCGGTCAATCAACATTTTGAGAAGCAGGCCGTAAAGGCAATGGCTTTGTGTCGTTACAGATCTCATATATGTAATGTGGATGAGTATTTACTCTAGCCAACAATACAGTTATGCAACACTGATTAATAAGCCAGTGGATAAATACGACAATGTGACATCAGACAATCAGAAGTTAGTGATTATACCCAGGACATGACGACTTAACCCAACCAGCACTTGACAAAATTAGACACAGCTAATTTTTACTGGAACTACAAACCGAACTCAATCGCATAAGTACTTCGTGTGATGAAGCTGGGGCAATGGTCAACCCAACAAAGGCAACAGTGACTTGGTTCTCGTTGAATAATCATATAGTCAACAATCCAACACCAACTGTAATGCTGTGTTCAGAAACGGTGGAAAGAACGCAGGCAATGAATTACCTGGGGATACGGTTTGATCGAAGCCTTGCTTATAATGAGCACAAAGACTGGCAAGAGAAGGTCCACCAGAGAGACGAATGGAGACGGATTGTATCTGCAGCAAAGAACCTCAATGGCTCGGAACGCTGAAGAAGAAGAAGAAGAAGACCAGGTGATAACAAAGGCCAAGCGGGGTTTGGCTGCGATGCGGGTGATGGCGGCAGCAAAATGTGAGCAGCGCCTTCTATGTCTTCTGTACGAGGGGCTGGTCATGTCTGTTTTGGAGAAAGCAATGGCAATCCTGACTCTCAGCCGTAGGCAGATAGAAAGGATGGAAAAGATTCAGAATGAAGCTATGCGCATTATTCTTGGATGTTCAAGAGATACAGCATGCAGGGCGATGCGCTACCTTCTTGATTTTCCAACCATTGAAGAGAGAATCACCAAATATATATCATCTTATATACCTTTGGATTCTACAAACCCAAATTGTTCTTCCCCTATTTCGTGTTGCATGTTCTTCCTTGTTTTCATTATGATTCTTGAAGAAATATTCCTGATGTAAATCATCATACTAATTGTTAGATGCTAATCACATTCCAAGACTCTTGAAGTCTTCGGGATTGTAATACAGCCATAATTACATAATTCGGGACATATATCTCCAGTATTAGATACTGTTTTCAACGATTTGGTGACCTGGTCTATTCCATATTCTTCTAAGACAGTAACCTTACTCAAGTATTTACTTCAAGATGCTCCTTTACAAGACCGCAACATAGGATTGCAAGAGATTGAAAATGAAATCATTTATTCGTCAGGATGTTTTCCATCTTTCGCCAGGGCTACTATTATTCCAGTCTCTTCAAAGTATCTCCCATCAGATGTTATGACTTCATAGATAGTTTTAGCAAGTCACTTGTGCCAGAATATTATCAGTTACTTGTATATTATAATGTGGTACGTCTTTCTACATATTGACGACGATACTCTGTGGCTGTTTATAATCTTAATTCTATCACTAGTTGTTCATCGTATCCAACTAGTGCATCAACCATAGTTTCCAGGTACTGTTAACCTACGATTAATACGGTATCATCAGCATAACTACGGTTATTGATGTGATCTCCCCAAAGGATACTTCCGCTTATATATTCTATATTTCTCCCCAAAAAAAAAAAAATAATTAAGAATTAGGCTGGCTAAAGTGGGAAAAATTTTGGCCAAGTTAAGAAATGTCTCAACCATCAAAAAAATTCATATGTCGTCTGGTATTTAAAAAAAAAAACGTATTAGCAAAAGTAGGATTTTTTTTGTTGCCAAATTAAGAAATATCGCCACCAAATATACGAGGACGAGTCAATAAGTAAGTCACACAGTTCTTGGGGATGGCTGGTTAATGTAGTTAGTGTTTTTTACAGGTGTTATTAGATGACAGCAACATCGAACCTTTTATTCCCATTAATTATGTGGCGTTAGGTGCCTTATGCGCATGCGCAACGCAAGAACAATATGGCGAATGTACTTACGGAGTGCTGTAGTGTGTTTCGTGGGCAAAAGGACTGCCAGCAAAGGACATTCACAAGGAAATGCTTCCTGTTTACTCTGACTGCCACCCCGAAACAAAGCGTCAATGCAATGGAAACATCCTTCTTCGCCCTCTGTCCAAAACTTCAAGGTTACGCCATCAGCAGGGAAGGTTGTGCTGACAGTGTTATGGATTTGTCAAGGAGTGCTTTTAATGAATTGAATTTCAAGACGAAATGTGACAATGTGAATTCTAAAACGTTCTGTGAATTTCTGTCTATGCTTCATGATGCAATTCGAAGAATACGTCCAGGAGTGCTGACTAGAGGAGTGTTGCTTCTTCGTGACAATGCCAGACCACATACTGCTTGATTAACAGGGCACGCAGTTCAATGCAGCCGGTTTGGGACGGCTGATAAAACGATGGGATAAGTGCATAAATGTTGGTGGGAGTTATGCTTGAAATAAAGGGACAACGTATTTATAAAAATAAACTGGTTTCAAGTTGTTATCATATTTAGTTATTTTTCTACAGCCATTTGTGGCTTACTTATTGATGTCCCCTCGTATAAAAAGTAGGAAAATCTATTTGCCAAACTAATACCAATGTTGACCAAAGTAAGACATATTTCATTAAAACTTATAAATATCACAACCGAAATAAGTAAATGTGTTAACCATCAAATCAAGAAATATCTCTACCAAATTTATAAAAAGTAGGACAATCTGTTAGCCACATTTCAAAACAAATATGTAATATGTTTGCTAATTTAAGAAATATGTCGACCAAATTGAGAAAATGTATTAACCAAAGTAGGAAAATTGTTGGCCAAAATAAGAAATATGACAACCGGAGTAAGAAATATGTTAGCTAAATGGGGGGGGGGGGGGGGGGGTGGAAGGGTGGGATTGTTTCACATGGGGTAAGTGTAGGTTGGTGGAAGATGTATGTGTGGGTGGTGAGGGAGTTTGTAGGTGGGGAATGTGTGAGTTTGAGATGTGTGGGGAGATGTGTGTGTGTGTGGGTGAGGGATGTGTCTGGATGGGTGGGGTGTGGTTGTCTGTGAGATGTGCAGGTAGGTGGGGCATGTGGGCTTTGCTGTGTGGTTGGAGTTTGTGAGTGAGGGTGGGTAGGTTTGGGAGGTATGTGCTGATGGCTGGGTGCGGGATGTGTGGGTGCGGGATGTGTGGGTGTGAGTGGTTGAGGTATGAGTACGTGGGTGGGGGATGTGTGTGGGGATGTGTGTATAGGTGGGGGATGTGTGTGTGGGTGGGGGATGTGTATAGGGGTATGTGTATGGGTGGTGTAAATGTGGGTTTGTTGTTGGAATGTTTTTGTGTGGGATATGAGGTTGATGGATGAGTGGATGGGAAATAATTGGATGGGAGATGGGTGATTGGGAGTGTGTAGGTGGATGGGTGAAGGATGTGTAGATGATGTGTGGGTGGGTTAGTGTATGTGTGATGGGGGAATGAGTGTGGTGTGTGTGTGGGTGAGAAGATTGTGTGAGTGGGGATGTGTAGGAGTTGGTGATGTGTGTAGGGTTGGGTGCGGGATGTGTGTAGGGGTGGGTGCGGGATGTGTGTGTGTGTGTGGGGGGGGGTGGAGATTGTGTGTGGGGGAATTTGTGTGGTGGGATAAGTTGAGTAGGGGTGTGTGTGGATGGGTGCATGATGTGTGGGTTGGCCGGAGATGTTTGTGTGGGTGGGCGAATATGTGGTTGGGGATGTGTGTTTGGTTGAGCTGTTGGGTATGTGTGGGGTGGGGATGAGTGCTTGTGGTAGGGGAGATGTGTATGTGGGGATTGGCATATATCTATGCCTGGGGTGTGTACGTGGTTGGAGGGTGCGTTTGGGTGGGGGATATATGCGTGATGGATATGTGGTGGGTGAAGGATGTGTGGGTGGGTGGGGAATATGTCTCATAACATGGTAATATGCATTGATTATGTTTACAGCATTCACTTGACAATGTTTTTTCCTATGTAAATGCATCATGCCCTACTGATGAAAGAAAGATGAGTGACTGGAAGGATCGAGTGAAAGACGGGCCTGCGTGCCCAAATTGTAACATTTCTAAAATAAAGATCAATCAATCAATCAATCAATCAATCAATCGGCGGAACTGATTGATTGATTGATTGATTTGATTGATTGATTGATTGATTGATTTAGGAATCGACATCACAGCATTCGGGGCATTCCCATAAGCGCTCCTTCCCCCATCCTCAGCAGCCAGCGAAGAGTTCCAACACCAATAGTAGCAGTAGCAATCTGATTATATGTTCGTCTTGTCTTTCCTCTGAGCGTTGAGCGTCGGCCAGATCCCTTCGTCACTCCTCACAGTCTCATTCTTGCCAGACCATGGTAATCCATTTGCTCCTCCGATGTGTACACGTGCTCCCACAAGGCCGCAACCACGTCTGCCTTATCATGTGTCAATACTCCACCAAGTTCTGCAGAGCCGGCCAATCTGTCCGCCTGTTCATTTCCCAGCAAACCGGCATGCCCCGGAGACAAGATCCAGGTAATGCTTGTCACCTGTGACCTCCGAAGCGAAGCAAGACACCCCGCACGAAGCCTGCCCGTCCTCACCCTCGTCAGCATGCTTTCTGAGTCAGTTACAGTCACGATGTGTGTGTGTGTGTGTGTGTGTGTGTGTGTGTGTGTGCGTGTGTGTGGAATTCTCCATCCAGCGGAGAGCTGCAGTGACTGCCTCCACCTCCATTCTTAAGCTGGATGTTCTGGTATCATATGCCAGGCTCTCCTACACCAAACGTCGACCATTAGCTTTGGCTATCAACCCCCAGCCACTTCTCTCACCTCTTGACTCCGAACCATCTGTGTAGATAATCACATCACTCGAGTGAGCATTGTCCTGAATTAGTTACTGGATTTCCACTTTATGGCCCCGGCTGGCCACTCCCTGCACTCCCGGCTCAATGTGATTATAACTCTGCACAAGTCTGACTGCTCCACTGGCACTCTGACCCACTCCTCTCCACGCCTAATGTTCTCCAAGTTGCACACCGGTCTGATTGTATCCTCCGCCTGAGCCATCCATGATTTCCCTCTTATCAGTCGCTGACCATTAACTGCGTTCAGAACCTCATGCAGTGGGTGGTCTGTGTCTGCAGCTACTCTGAGGTATGCCTTCGCCTGCATCACCTTGAGCCTACCAGTAACAGTCGGCAGAACAAGGATGTAACGCATACACACTACTGGAGTGTGTCTGGTGCATCCCATAATGACCCGCATAGCTTTGTTCTGTATGCGCTCTAACTTCACCAGCTGACTCTCTGAGACAGTGAGCAGTCCTAATCCATAATCAATTACTGAGAGGATCAAGTGCTGGTACAGTGTGAAAAGCATTCTCTTCTCTGTGTCCATTGCAGCCATAGTTTTAAGTGCACTGAGTCCCTTTTGAGATCTTGTCACAACCCCCTCCACATCGTCCTTGAAGGATAGGCTCCTGTCAAATGTGAACCCCAGATACTTCAGTTTCTTCTCTCTGCTGACATTTCTACCATCTATCTCGAGGCTTGGGACATTAGCTCTCACATTCCTGTTGTCCAGAGAGCACCACAAAACAGCTGCCTTTTCCGGGTGGATAACAGCACTCATTTCCGTGTACCAGTCAATTACCTTATCTACAATCGCCTTTAACTCCTGGGCTGTTTGCTCCCTATCTCTCCCCTGCAGATATTCAAGAATATCATCTGCAAATTCTTCCAACCCCTGGTGCTTCTAGGTTTGCAATCTTGCTCGTATACACGTTAAAGAGCACCGGTCAGACTGCAGATCCCTGTGACAGTCCCGGGATTAACATATGTGGCTCTGAGGTCCATGCACCCAGACAGAGAACAACCCAACGAGAATGCAGGACGGCTGCTATCCAGTTCACCAACCAGGAATTGATCACCTTCTCCATCAATGCGGTCATCAAAATATCATATCGAACTCTATTGTACGCATCCTCGAGATCAAGCGCTGCCGCCATTGTTTCGTGTCTACTCTGGAACCCCTCATAAACTTCAAAGGCAAAAGTGGCTGCATTTGACCAGGTATCTTGTCCTGGCCTGTAGCTCCCCAGGCCTCTTGGAAGAAGCTTCCCCCATTCCAAAAACTCTTGCAGCGTGACAGCGACTATCTTCTCCAGAACCTTCCTAAATGTATTTTGAAGGGTGATGATTCTAAAGTCGCTAAGCTTTGAATGATCCTTGAATAGTTTTGGGAGAGGGATGAGATAGCTGTGCACCCAATCCTGCGGTACTGATGCTGTCCTAATGCTCTGGTAAAGCAGTCGTTCATCTCCTCCAGGTCTACATCGCTCAAACATTTCATGTGGCCATACGTGACCCCATCGGGCCCTGGTGCTGTGTCTTTTGCCTTTTTCAAAATGTGTTTAACATCTTCCACCCGTATGATGTCTTCATACTGCATATTCTTTGTGGTGCCAGATAACTTATCTCTAACTGCATCCCTGGTGTCCGCATCATTTTGATTGGTCTGCTCTAAAAAATCTCTGGAGAAAGGCCTCCCCTTTCTCTTTATCTGTTGTCACGCGCACACCATCATCTTTATAAATTGTTCCCACTGTCATAGGCCGATCTTTTCTCTGCATTTGCCTGTGCAGTTTCCAGAATTTTCGCAGTGTTTTATCATCTCCAATCTCCTTCATGAAACATTCCCATTTTGCCTTTTTGGCCTCTGCAGCACAGCGCTTGAAAACCTCCATCTTGTCTCTCTTGACATTTTAAACTGTGTCCACTTCCTGTCGCAGAAGGTGTCTGTCGCACTTTCTTTAGCTGCTTCACTGCAGCTCTCTTTGCTTTCCAAGCATGGTCTACTTCTAGGGTCACCCTGGGGGTAGCAAAAAAGGAGTTTTAACAGTCCTGTTGCATGCCCCTTGTCTGAGGCGTCCAAGAAGGCAATCGGTCCACTCATACCGGAAGGTCTTGCGCGCTCTCCCAGCTTTTACTTTCCTGGGTTTAGTGATCAGGACTGAGCATGGCATGTGATCACTCCCATGGTCATTCAAAACAGTCCACTTTACATCAGGACTGATGACTGGGAGACAAGTGCCAAGTCAAAAGCTGTGTTAGCATCGCAGGGCCTCATTGCCATTCTAGTCGGCCTACCATCATTTATGCAGACCACATCGGAGTCCACCATGGCATCCGCAAGGGCAATTCCCTGTCGGTTTTTCCCCACTACTGTCCCAATCTCTGTTCCTTGCATTGAAATCTCCACATATGAGTAGCCTATCACCTGGTAATTCCCCCAGTTCCTTAAGCCAGTCCGAGTGTTCCTTTCTGACAAAACAGTCCACTGTGGTATATACATTTATGATTTTCCAACTTAAGCCACCAGTCTCCATTTGTATACCCTGGACCTCTCTTGCACTGTGATTCCACTGGCTCAAGTCAAGTACCACATGCTTCACTCCTTTCTTCACCAGCAGACCTTGTCCATGTCTCTTCTGCCCAGTAGGGTTTATATAACTGGCGTACCCAGGGCAATGGTATTAGTCTGTATTTAGCTCCTGGAGCATGAGGACATCAAAATCATATATTAGTCTCTCCAATACAGGACTTCTCTGTCTGGCACTGCTACAATTCCAGTATCCCACTCTTACATAATTGAAACCTAGACTCTCCACTTTTCGTCTTGTTCTTCTGGCGCCTGCCCTCCTATTTCTATGCCGTCTTCTCACACCATTTCGTCGTCTTCTCCTCCTCACTTTCTCTTCGCTAGCCTCTGAGGGATGTGTCAAACGCAGAGCACGTGCTCTGTAGCTCCGGCGACGGTTCCCGTGTTTAAATAAATCCATAGGAAAAGTTTGGGTAATGCAGGAAATAAACGGCCACCCTAGCATTGCCTGCTTGATAGGGAAGAGGCACAGGATGTCCCGCAGGAGTCCATACACCTGGTGCCGCCACGCACGCCCGCCAGACGTCCAACGTTCACGACCAGTTAACCTATGACCATCCAGTTCCTCAGCACGCTGGTCCACCTTGAACTTGGGGGTTTATGTTTGGAGTTTTCCGTCTCCTAAATGGACTGCTGTCCAAAGCTAACGGGTTCCACCTACCCTAGAGAGGGGTTAGAACGCCCCGACTAGCTTGGCAGGCACGTCTCCGAGCATATTAGGTCATTCAATCAATCAATCAGTCAATCAATCAATCAATCAATCAATCAATCTACCTATCTACCTATCTACCTGCCTGCCTACCTATCTGTTTGCTTACTTATTGCCTTAGTTTTTACTTGTAACCTATCTAACTACATACCTACTTATGTACTTATTTACATATCTGTTAAATTACTTATTTTCCCAGTTATTAACCTACATACTTACCTACTTATAAACCTACCTACCTTCTGCTTATCTACCGAATTTAGTTACTTACTCACTCACTTTATTTTCTTTGTCTAAACAACCTTATTGGATGTTGATGACCACAGAATCTATCTGCGACATCGGGTACTTTGGCCTCAACTGCGAGAAAGCGTGCAACTGTTTCTCCCAAGAGGAATGTTTTGTCAGCACTGGAGGATGCCCAGATGGTTGTTTTCCGGGTTACATGGGCGAGGACTGCAGCACACGTAATGCCTTCTACATTTGTGTCTTGAATCACTCTCTAAAATTAATAATCATCCTCTAGCAGATTTTTCTTTGGACTTTGATCAAATCACGAGTTTCTCTATCTCTTGCTATATTGTGTATGTGTGTAAATTGGTATGCTGATTTGGGTTTAATGTGGGTTTGTAGAAGGCAATGGTATAATTAATGCTGCGTATGTGCTGAGAATATTAATTGAACGTTCTATATAAGTAAACAAAGACCTACACCTTTTTTGTGTTTTTTAATGTTTGTTGTTGTTGTTGTTGAGTACATAAAGACTTTTAAAAAGTTAAACATGTCAACATGATACAGATGCTTGGAGATCTACAAACTGATGGGAAAGACCTTAGACTTGTAAAAACATACATTGGAAACAACAAGCTGGCATAAAATAAAGATTGATAATGAAGTAGGCCAATATCAACCTTTTTCCTGTACAGTGACAATTTTTTCCCAGAAATGTAGAAGATATGAAGGGGACGTAATATCAATAACATTAGATATGTGGATGATATAGTATTGATTACAGACAATGAGCAGGATCTGCAACATTTAGTAGATGCGATTGTTGCACACAGTGAATTGTAAGAAGACACAGATTATGTTCGTCATCAGGAAGAAGGAAATACCACATTGTTTGATTGATTGATTGATTTAGGAATCGACATCACAGCATTCGGGGCATTCCCATAAGCGCTCCGTCCCACACCTCAGCAGCCAGCGAAGAGTTCCAACACCAATAGTACCAATAGCAATCTGATTATATGTCCATCTCGTCTTTCCTCTGAGCTTTGAGCGTCGGCCAGATCCCCTCGTCACTCCTAGCTGTCTCATTCTTGCCAGACCAAGGTAATCCATTTGCTCCTCCAAGGCGTACACGCTCCCACAAGGCCGCAACTACGTCTGCCTTGTCATGTATCAATACTCCACCAAGTTCTGCAGAGCCAGCCAGTCTGACCGCCTGTTCATTTCCCAGCACACCGGCCTGCCCGGGAGAAGATCCAGGCGATGCTTGTCATCCGTGACCTCCGAAATGAAGCAAGCCACTCAGCACGAAGCCTGCCCATCATCACCCTCGTCAGCATGCTTTCTGAGTCAGTTACAATCACGATGTGTGTGTGTGTCGTATTCTCCATCCAACGGAGAGCCGCAGTGACTGCCTCCACCTCCATTCTTAAGCTGGATGTTGTAGTATCATATGCCAGGCTCTCCTGCACTAAACGTCGACCATTAGCTTTGACTATGAACCCCCAGCCACTTCTCTCACCTCTTGACACCAACCAATACCACATTGTAATATCAAAGTAAATGTGAATATTCTTAAATACGTGAATCTGTACAATTATCTCGGAACAGTCAAAACATCTTATGGGAGATGCCTTGAAGGGATTAGAACTAGAATCGCCATGGCGATGGTAGCCTTTTGCAAGATGATAAACATACTGACCAATAAAATTATGTCAATTGCAACAAATAAAATAGTGTTGATGTGCTATATAGAACTTGCACTTTTTATGAATGTGAAGCGTGGACAATGAGCAGAGAAGCTGCAAAAACATCTGATGACTGAGGAAACCTGGTTTTTGAGGAAAATGCAAAGAATAACATGGACAGACAGAAAAACAAATGACCAAAACTTACAAGAAACAAATGAAAATCGTACACTGATTTGAGACATTAGATGTAGACAGTCAACAGTTTTCGGTCACGTTATAAGAAAACATAAGTTGGAGAAGTTGATGACAGCTGGCAAGATCAAAGGGAAGATAACACGGGGAAGGCAGAGAGGTAAATACCTGGATGGCTTGGGTACGTGGTATGGTCGAGACAAGCACACTGAGATGATCCACAATTCTGGTAATCGAGTGAGATGGCGAATAATGACAGCTCACGCTTATCGGCATGACACATAATGAAGGAATGAAATGAGTATGCAAGCTGACGGAGTGATACTAATAAACGTCAGTCGCTTATCCTCTACAGGACTTTGCAGTCAACCCAAGGATTGTTTGGCTGTTTGTGATGTCTTGACAAATTTACGTTCAATAGTTTCTACTGCTTTCTGAACGACCGACACTCATAAAACTGTATGAAAACTGAGCAAGGCGCTCTGCTTTCAAATCGCCCGCAGCTGTGTTTCGAACGCGGTATGAGGAATTACGAAATGCGTCCGTAACACACTCGCCACGGCGTGAATCTAACGCCATCAAAAACCTAAGTGCGGAATGGTCTATACGATATTATCCTCTCGTGCGTTCACAAATGTATGCTCCCTTATGGAAATCCATAACTCAGTTACAAACGTAGGGAAAATTATGATATTTAGCATTTTTATGGACACCCCCCAAAATTATCTTTGTTCTGGAGAATGTGCAGCAGATATCAATGTTTGTTTATATGTAGTATATAATTTACGGGTCATAAATAAAGTGCCTATTATGGAATGATTAACATCTTCACACAGAAACATGAGTGGTAAACACTGAATATTCACCGTCGTGCACGGGAAATTTCTTATAAGAAGCACAACGCATAGTGGGACGGAAGCGTGCAGAGGTGACGTCAATAATTACTGTAAAACAAGATAGTTAGCATGAATTAAATACATTTCCGTCAAAACATCAAACAAAATTTCGCCACTGTCCATGATTTCAGTGGCTTTCGAACCTATCGAAGACATATTCCTGTGGTGGGAGTAAACATAAGATGGCAAGAAACATTTTACAACGATGCAACAGATATTCAACAAAAAAGATTTGAACGTGAATGAAGGCAAAGATTTGTGCACGCACTATAGCACCATCAGCTCCCCCCCCCCCCCCCCCCCCTGATCCCCCATGTACCCTAAGTCGTGCAAAAGCACCCTTTATTTTTAAAACCAAACTAATCTGAAAATGTGCCTGCGGATTCTGTACCCGCTAAATGCACAGAGGAACTGGCTATGATGAAGTCATATTTATTTATTATGGCCTTATTACGAGGGCGAGTCAATAAGTAAGTCACACAATTCTGTGCGATGGCAGGTAAATGTAGTTGGTGTTTTCTACAGGTGTCATTAGGTGACAACAACATCCAACTTTCCCATTCGTCAGGTGGCGCTAGGTGTTTCATGTGCATGCGCAGCGCATAAACAAAAGGGCAACTGTACTCACAGAGAGTACAATCAGAGAGCAACGTTTGTTTGTTTGTTTTTTTGTTTGTTTTTTGGCAAAAGGCTGCCTGCAAAAGACATTTATAAGGAAATGCTTCCTGTTTATGCTGACAAATGTTTGTCCAGTAAAGCGGTGCTTAGCTGGGTAAAAAAAAATTTCTCAAGGACGTGGATGACGCCGAAGTTGAATGTGAAGTGAAAACATGGTTTTTGAAAACAGAGCACGCACTTCTATGCAGCTGGGTTGGGAGGACTGATAAAACGATGGGATAAGTGCATCAATCTTGGTGGAAATTATGTTGAGAAATAAAGTGACAATGTAGGTATAAAATAAACTAGTTTTAAGTTGTTATCATATTTAGTTATTTTTCTAAAGCCATTTGTGACTTACTTATTGACAACCCTCGTATTTTGGACACACTTAGTATACACATGATGCGATGTTGAATCAGTATTGAAACAGCCCTGTACTTGTCAAGTGGAACTATTGGCTGAATGGTGTTGCCGCACATTCTTAGAGTGTTGGGTACTTAATGGTTGATGTGAACAAGATCCCGCAGCTGGCCTTTGCCTGCCTGGAAATATCCTGGTACCTATGCTTGCCGTCTCAACAAGGGAGTCCTTTTACTGTTTGAATTTACGCTTATTGAAGGAGATTCGACCTCATGAGCAGGGGACTAGCAGACAAACATGCTAGCTACTGAGCTAAGGGTATGCTACATTACGCGATTTTGGGGATAAAATGGAAGAGTCAAAACGCATCTTCTTTGTCTTCCTCTTCTTCTTCTTCTTCTTCTTCTTCTTCTTCTTCTTCTTCTTCTTCTTCTTCTTCTTCTTCTTCTTCTTCTTCTTCTTCTTCTTCTTCTTCTTCTTCTTCTTCTTCTACTTCTTTCTTATTCCTTCTTCTTGCTTCCAGTAACTAATTCAGGATGATGCTCGCTCGGGTGATGTGATTATCTACACAGATGGGTCGGTGTTACGAGGTAGGAGAAGTGCCTGGAGGTTCTTAGCAAAAGCTAATGGTCGACGTTTGGTGCAGGGGAGCCTGGCATATGATACCACAACATCTGGTTTAAGAATGGAGGTGGAGGCGGTCAATGCAGCTTTCCGCTGGATGGAGAATACGATACACACACACACCATGATTGTAACTGACTCAGAAAGCATGCTGAGGAAGGTGAGGACAGGCACGCTTCTTGCAGAGTGGCTTGCTTCGTTTCGGAGGTCAGGGGTGGCAAGCATCGCCTGGATCTTTACACCGGGGCATGCCGGTGTGCTGGGAAATGAACAGGCGGACAGATTGGCTGGGTCTGCAAAGCTTGGTGGAGAATTGATGCATGACAAGGCAGACATGGTTGCGGCCTTGTGGGAGCACGTGTACACCTCGGAGGAGCAAATGGATCACCGTGGTCTGGCAAGAATGAGACAGCGAGGAGTGACAAGAGGATTTGGCCGACGCTCGACGCTCAGAGGAAAGGGGAGACGGACATATAATCAGATTGCTACTGGTACTATTGGTGTTGGAACTCTTCGCTGGCTGCTGAGGATGGGGACGGAGAGGTTATGGGAATGCCCCGAATGCTGTGATGTCGGTGCCTAGCTCGATCAATCAATGAATCAGTCTTCTTTCTTCTTCTTTCGTTTTCTTTCTTTTTATTTCTTCTTCTAAATGCTTCTTTCTTTTTCTTTCTTCTTCTTTCTTCCTCTTCTTCGTTCTTCTTTTTTCTTCTTCTTTCTTCTTCTTTTTTGTTCTTCTTTCTTCTTCTTCTTCTTCTTCTTCTTCTTCTTCTTCTTCTTCTTCTTCTTCTTCTTCTTCTTCTTCTTCTTCTTCTTCTTCTTCTTCTTCTTCTTCTTCTTCTTCTTCTTCTTCTTCTTCTTCTTCTTCTTCTTCTTCTTCTTCTTCTTCTTCTTCTTCTTCTTCTTCTTCTTCTTCTTCTTCTTCTTCTTCTTCTTCTTCTTCTTCTTCTTCTTCTTCTTCTTCTTCTTCTTCTTCTTCTTCTTCTTCTTCTTCTTCTTCTTCTTCTTCTTCTTCTTCTTCTTCTTCTTCTTCTTCTTCTTCTTCTCCAACATCCCTCATAGGGTGTCAGCCAAACCACTCGACGCCGACCTATCATTTGCTATCTCCTGCAGCTGGCTATATGTCCACAACATACTATTCATCTCTTGCCCCTGAAACAAATATTTTGGCCATATTAAACATATCAATGGTTTTGACACAGGTGTTGTTTTTTTTTTTGGCTCTCGCTGGCTTTAACCAGCATACACACTATTTATTGTAGTGATTTACTGAACTTTGCATGTGGACTAGCTTTCCCTATTACCAGTGTTCCTGGCCATCAGGCGAACCCACTCCGACTTTAGAGGCACAATTTACGTCCTCATGTCAAGAACGACAAGTCAACATTTTAGTCCAGCTCTCCGGTGTTGGTGTTGAACCGCTAACCTCGTCATCAGCACACCGGATGTTTGAGAACACGCGTTCTTACCCACTCGGCCAAGCGGACCTGCGCAAACAGTGTTGAATGGTATGGTTCTTTTGAGAAAGGACAGGGGTCGCACGAAGATGGACTTCGCTTCGGAAGTCACGGGTGTCAAGCATCATCTGGATCTTTTCTCCGGGGCATGCTGGTGTGTTGGGGAATGAACAGGCGGACAGATTGGCTAGCTCTGCAAAACTTGGTGGAGTATTGATGCAGGATAAGGCAGACGTGGTTGCGGCCTTGTGGGAGCACGTGTACACCTCTGAGGAGCAAATGGATCACCATGGTCTGGCAAGATTGCGACAGCGAGAAGTGACGAGAGGATTTGGTTGACGATCGTCGCTCAGAGGAAAGGCGAGACGGACATATAATCAGATTGCTACTGGTACTAGACGGAGCGCTTATGGGAATGCCCCGAATGCTGTGATGTCGGTTCCTAAATCAATCAATCAATCAATCAACCAATCAAAAGCCGTCGTAGTGTACGCAGCACAAATATATATCTGAGTTCATTTCACTCGAGAAATATAAGATGTTGTGTGTGCCTCTATCTCCCCAAAATCCACACTGCTCATCTCCAATTTCTGGTTTTGTGTGCGATGTTCTACACAATCCGTGTAACTATATTTCTTTGGTATAGCTTCGACGATAGATTTTAATGAATCAGCAGGTGCTATAGATATCTCTTCGTTTGTCCCTGCTATACCCGATTGGCCGATCTCCCTGGTGAAGGAGGTAACGACTTTCTCCGTAATCCTGTATATCCACGCGAGGAACACAGTTGCACGAGATTCGGCAGCGGATCGCGTCGCGTTAATTACTTACGGGGTATGTTTACCGGTCGCTCAGAAAGCAATGGCACATTACTGAGCGTAATCTTGCCAAGAACATCAACAACAGCTGAAAACTGCTGGTGTTGACTGCAACGTCCTGTAAAGGATATGCAACTTTAAAAACAAATGTCCTCAGCTTTAATTTCAGTGAGTGCATCGGGTTGTAATTAAAGCTGAAAGTGTCGATTTTACTTCTTGTTTGAAACGCAGCTTGCTCGGAAGATATGCACGGACATCGTTGCTCCTTAAACTGTAGCGAGAACTGTGTCAAGGACGCCCTGAACATATGGTTATGTGACCATGAAACAGGTCACTGCCTAGTGGCATACCACTTTTCTGCCCGGATATCATGTTTTCGAATCTCAATCGAGACGGATATTTTAACAAATGGATCTGAGATCCCAGATCAACCCAGATAAACACATAATCAAACTTTTTTTTCGCATATCCTTTACAGGACTTCGCTGTCAACACCAGCATTTTACCGCTGTTGTTGATTTCTTAGCAAGATTACGCTCAGTAGTTTGCCATTGCTTTCTGGACGGCCGACTCACATATCCCAAAAGTCACCAACACGGCGAGAACCGCTACCATTTCTCGCGCGCTGTGTTACCCTACGTGGATAAACGGGGTTACGGAGAAAGTCGTTTAACCACTAGGCCAGGGAGACTGGCATAATCAAACTGCTACTGGTATTATTAAGAGCGAGATTCTTCGCTTGCTGTTGTGGATGAAGACGGAGCGCGCATAATAATGTCCCGAGTGCTGTGATATCGGATATTGCTTGTAACTACAATTCATCATCAATTTCTGGAAAACACATGAACAATCCACATGATTTTGACTACAATTCATCATCAATTTTTCGAAAACACATGAACAATTCACATGCTTGTAACTACGATTCATCATCAATTTCTTGAAAATACATGAGCAATTCACATGCTTGTAACACAATTCATCATGAATTTCTGGAAACCACATGCACAATTCACATGCTTGTAACGACAAATCATCATCAGTTTCTGAAAGAAAAAAAAGACATGCACAATTCACATGCTTGTTACTACAATTCATCATAAACATCTGGAACAAAACACATGAACAATTCACAAGCGTGTAACCAAATTTAATATTCAATTTCTTCAAAACTTATAAACAATTAAGATGCCTATAACTACAATTCCTCATTAATTTCTGGAATCACATGAAAAATTCACACGCTTGTAGTTTAGTTTAGTTTAGTTTAGTCGATGATTAAGATCACGGCACACGGGTGCAACCCATAAGTGCTCCGTTCTCCTCCTAACTCAAACCTTAGTCAGGTGAAGCTCAGCTCAGTGCACGAACTCCGTAGCACCGGCGAGGATCCTGAAATACGTTGGGTAGATTTTAAACTCGAAATTTTGCTTGGGCAGCGCCGTTAGGCTACTCTTTTTCGATTTCCAACTGCCAAGGGATATTTTACGTGCGCAGTAATACACACGGGCGTCCGATCTCACTACCCAGAGACCAGGGGAAATTTTATAACTAGAAGTCCATGAGAAAAAATACCGGTCATCACCGGGGCTTGAACCCGGGACCTCAAGCACTCGAGGCGGACATCATACCTCGAGACCACGCAGCTATTACAAGTCATCATTATAAACCATGTCGATAAGCGTGGCGGTAATATTTCGCCATCTAACACGATCAACTGAGTCGTGGATCATCCATGTCTCTGATTTTCTATGAAATGTTAAAACATGACTTTCTATGCATCTGTAAAGAATGTAGTTTGCTATTGCTTTACCTTTTACCGTTGACCATACAGGTCGATGACCGTGGTCATTGTCTCCCAAAAGACACATCTGTCTACCGTCGCGAAATTGGAGACCATAACTTACAACTATCTTTCGGCTGCTCTTCAACTTCATCCACAACCTGCACTTATGGCTTCACAAATCCCTGATCGGAAAATAGTGGGTGGAAAGGAGGGGGGGGGGGGGAGCTAAACGAGTACTCCACCTTACCCAAGGGTGTCCCGTAGACTAGCAGAGATAAGGCACCTTTGATAGTATATACCCCTATTCCGACACCCGAAATCACAACTAGAATGTTAATTTTCATGTGAATTTCATGAACAGTTCAGACATATGACAAAGCACAGAATACATTGTTGGTTAATTCTGTGTGTTTACTACGTTGAGTATTGTTGATGTGTTTGCTTATGACAACTGATGTAGATGGTGTAGTTGTAAAATTATCTCTCTTATTTTTCTCGGATATTAACCTTGCGGAATGTGACAGTGGGTTGACAGCTCATCAATCGTTTGTAGAATGTGTGTCTGCTGTGAAGTGGTATTCATAATCTCTCTATTTCCATCCCAGTGGTCCGTTTGTGATTTTAATCCCGGCTGGAATCGCCTAATAGATCATGCTTCGATATATTTGAGCAATCGATTATTGTTTTGCAAATACATCGAAGTGTTGTCTAATAGGCGATTCCAGCCGTTGCAATGAAAATTGAAGGATTTATTGTTAAATCTTGCACTTATCCAGAGTAACACACATCAAGGTGACATAGTGGTCTATACCGATCGGTCAGTGGTGAGAAACAGACTTAGTGGCTGGGGCTTTATTGCAAAGGCTAATGGACGAGTTTTGAACAAGAGGAGAGTCGGGCAAATGAGACTACGACCTCCAGCATGAAAATGGAGGTGGAAGCAATAACAGCGGCATTCCGTTGGTTAGAGGATACTACTGCAACACAGGGCATGCTTTGTAAGGTGGAGAAATGAATGTATTGTGTGGACTGGCTCACCTCGCTTAAGAGTTCACAGATTGTGAGACTCATTTGGATATTTTGCCATGTTCATGCGGGGGAACAGGGGGAATGAACAGGCTGATAGGCTGGCAGGGAATGCATTTCCTGGTGGTATATTGTCTATGGACAAGCGGGAGGTGGTTGTGCGCTTGTGGGACCAGGTGGAGAAGGGAAAGGAGCAAACTGAAAACCCGTATGTGGAAAGAATGAGATTGAGGGAGATCGGCAGGGGTACTTGAAGAATCTCAAAACTGAAGACCAGGAGAACTTTAATTCAGATAGCAATGGGGACGATTGGTAGTATGACTCTTTGCTGGCTGTTGAACGAGGGGACTGAGCTTGTATGAGAATGTCCTGAGTGCAGAGATGTCGGTTCTTAACTCAACTTAACTCAACTTAACTCTTACACATTCGTGGCTATAACGTACTCTTAATTCTAGCAATATCACGGACTTTGCACTTAGTAGTTCTGCCACAGTATTATTCGTGTGCTCATTTCGTCTCATGTCGTCTGTGTTTACATTCACTAAGGGAATGCATTCATTTGAATATTTAAAAGTCTTTAACAGATTCAATGAAAGAACGATATGTAGGTTTGTATCAGAAAACACAAATGGATGGCGGTACATGGGAAGTGTCACAGTTATGACTTAATAGTTGTTAATATGGTGGCAGACTTGTTGTATTACATATCACATTTTAAAGGATTGCAAAGGGTAAGCTGGATCCGTGGTGAAGAGGTTGCTGACGCAGGTAATCTCACATATCGCGTTCGAAACACAGCTGTGGGCGTTTCGGCAGCAGATCGCTTTTTTTGTCTTGTCTAAAATGATATGGGTACCGTTCATTCAGACAGCAATGGCAAACTACTAAACGTAAACTTGCCAAGAGATCACAAACAACCAAAAATGATGGGATTGTCTGCGACGTCCTGTTAGGGGTATGTAACTAACATTTAACATATGAAAACTTACTGTATATAAGCCATTGGCAAATATGGAAGTCGCTTAAGACTAGTAATAATCCTATACCACTTGATCAGTTAATTGACAGTATTGCGCGTGTGTACTCCTCAGCCTGCGGTCCAGGAACGTACGGCCCTGCCTGCAGTTTATATTACAGCCCATTCTGTGTCAAATCAAGCGTCGCCTCCGAGTCGTTCTGCGACGCCACCGACGGAACGTGTCTGTTTGGCTGTTACCCAGGATACTACGGTCCTGCCTGTCGTTTACGTAGGTACCACATGTTTGGCTATGACTCGGGATACTTCAAGAGAATGTCTAGTTATATTGTCCTCAGGTTTTCTGAGAGTGTGTCCTGTCCAGTGCAAGTGTCTCATCCTCACGTCTTGGTTCACTGGTATATTTAGTTATCCCTATGTATTCCAGTTTGGTATTTAAGCACACATTCCATCAATCAACAACATATAGCACGATTTCTCGCCTGGCATATTTCTCTGCATCTCGTCATGATCGTACTGCAGAATTATGTATAATATGAATTGGATACAGAAATAACACTTTGGCTGAAATATTAAGTACACATTCATTGATGTTCGAAGGTCGAGATGTTAGCCTCAGGGAATTCTAAAACTTACCATGAAGCCCTTCTTTTTGCATAGTAACGTCTAGAATCGCCTTATAGAAAAGGCTTCGGTATATATGAACAATCGACTCTCTTTCGTTAAGTTTATACTTACTGCATCTTGTCTGTTAACTCTCTGATTGCTAACAAGCAAATGTTCCACGATAGTCGAATGCAGCTATATATTCCAGGCAAGCAATGGTGCACATTTTTTTAAATGACGTCTGTGTTTGAATTTGTGATATAGTTCTGCTTTATGTCGACACAGCTCTATTGTACATTAGCAATAACCGGAGCAGTGGAATTACTTAGACCTCAGGGGATGTTATCTATTGAGTTTTATTATCCCACAAAAAAAAGAAGACGATTCATTCTATGGCAATCAATTCCATTGGGATTGTTAAAAAAGGAGTGCATAGAATTGGTTCATTGAATAGTTGATTGGTTTGAAGATTAGATGATTAATTAATTGGTTTGTTGGTTAATTGGTTGATACATTGTTTAGTTCGTAGGTTGATTGTTTAGGCAATTGGCTGCTTGGTTGATTGGTTGAATGATTATTGATTGTTTGGTTTGGTTGACTGGATGCTTGATTGGTTGGTTGTTTGGTTTGTTGATTGGTTGAATGCTTGATTGGCTGGTTGGTTGATTGATTGGTTGACTGGATGATGGGCTCGTTGATTGACTGATTGGTTGGTTGTTTGGTTGGATGATTGGTTGATTGGTTGGCTGGATAACTGGTAGATTGGATGGTTGGTTGGTTTACTGACTGGTTGATTGGTTGGTTGTTTAGATGACTGGTTTATTGGATCTGTGGTTGATTGGATGGTTGGTTGGTCTACTGACTGGTTGATTGGTTGGTTGTTTAGATGACTGGTTTATTGGATCTGTGGTTGATTGGCTGGTTGGTTGGTTGGTTGATTGATCGGGTAGCCGGTTCTAATTCCTAAGGAGAACCCATTTTTAATAATTGAAATCCAATAAATTGACTGTCATAACTCTCGAGACCCGGAATAGGGCACTGATCTATAGGAGAGAGACAGCAGTAAGTACTTTTTAGCCCACCCGCTACCAAAATATTCTCTCCGTTTGGGCTGACTTGGGGCGCTGTTTGTCCCTCTACAGGCTCAAAGCTAAAGGGGTGTATAAGACAGGTACTGGAAATGCACATCTGCTGAGATATGTATTAGTCAGGAATGAGAAACAAAAGACACTTGCCAAAGCAGTGTTTAGAACGTATTTATAATTATTATCAACGTTTATTAGAACGCTTTGTCTTGTCGTACAATATATGAGATAGATATTGTACTCCATCAGAGCTTTAGAAACACAGCACCTTCATCACCTTGGTTACCGTAAATCATGTGCCTTTAAAGCCAGGTTTTAGATATGACTGAACTACCTTAGACGGTACTACCCAATTTCTGTTAGTGCCGAATGTTGGGCCAAAGGCATCGGGCAGAGGCATGCAACTGGGAGGGTACAAACGCAAAGGAATCCGCCAATCCTGTGACAACCACCGAGACATCTCCGTGCTCTCAATTGCAAGAAAAATACTCGCAATTAATTCTTCTCAATCGCCCCACAGCCCATTTCCACCAAGATCTTCTTCCTGAGAATAATTGCGGTTTCAGAAAGGAACAAAGAACAGTTGACATGATTTTCGCTGCAAGGCAGTTGCAAAGGAAATGTCAGGAATAAAACTCCGAACTGTTCTACACTACTTATTCATCTTACCAAAGTTGTTGATATAGTCAGCAGAGAAGAACTGTGGAAGATTATGGCGAAATATGGCTGTCCACGAAAGTTTGTCCTAATAATGCGGTTATTTCATGACGATATGCTGGCAAGAATACAGGAAAATGACGAATTGTCTGAGCCCTTTCCTGTCACCAATGGAGTGAAGCAAGGCTGTGTCTTGGCACCAATACGGTCCAGCCTAATGTTTTCAGCCATTTCGACGAATGCCTTCGAAAACAATTAGATTGGAATATATATTAACTACCGCATGGATGGAGAGTTACTCTATTTCAGAAGGCTGAAAGCTAAAACTAACAGCGATCTCCAGTTTGCTGACGATTGCGCTCTATATGCTAACTCAGAGGCAGACATGCAACACAATGTTTCAGCTTTCTCATATGTCTGCCATTTTTGTGTTCAATATCAACTTGGAGAAGACTATAGTTATGTACCAGCCAGCTCTTGGAATTAATCACACTGAGCCGAATATCAAAGTGAAGGCATGCCATGTCGTGAAGTGTAACTCATGGCATAGGGAAAGAGCGTCACACGAAAGGACGTGACACGCGTGACTTTAGGTCATGAATTGGCACGCCGAGATGGCCACCGGAGCGAACCCACGTGATCGCGAAGGTGACAGGGCATTCGAGCCGTGGACTTCGTTCGGTGCGGACATACCACGAGGGCCGAAGACGGTGATGGCCAAAGATTGTGCCTACCGTTTTAATAGATGGTGTAGCAGTGTTCTATATTGTGTATTGTAGCATACGTGACTGTGATAATGTCTACGCTAGAATGTTGATTATACAGGAAAACCTACTCTTGTGTCCGAGTCACATCTGTGTCTGAGTGTAGCGTTGTATTCAAGTGTAAGCTGATGCAGTTGGCAGAGAATGGCAGAGTTTCCAATTAGCAAGACAAGGCGGAACGATTATCAGAAAACGCAGATGAATACTCAAGTAACAGAGTCTGTCCCTTTGTGTGGACGACGAAGCCGAGAAAGTAGTAACCACGGTGATGATATGGACGGGAGGCGACAAGTTATAATTGATATCCCTAGGCATCTGTGAATTCACCTAACCCCGTCTTTCGCACCCTGGCGGGGCCATTTGTGGACAAAGTCACCGATCTTGGCAGCACTGGGTTACAAGCTGCCACAATCGATGACGAAGTGAATGCAAGAATCTCCTAGGCCATCGCGGCCTTTGGTAGACTGTACAAGAATATATGGGACAGCAATTGAATAAGCCTGCAAACAAAGCTGAAAGTCTACAAAACAGTTGTATTATCCACACTGCTATATGCTTGTGAAATCTGGACTGTTTATCAGCGACACGCTAGGAAATTAAACCACTTCCACACAATCTGCCTTACGAAGCTATTGAAGATTAAATGGCAAGACAAGATCCAAGAAACTGAAGTCCTAGAAAGAGCGTCCATGCCCAGTATCCACAATCTACTCATGATGAATCAGATAGATTCGATGGACTGGTCACTGACTCTCATGCCAGATCACAGGCTTCCTATATGAATTATTTAAGGCGAGCTGCGTTGTGGTAAACGTACCCAATGCGGTCAGTGGAAACGTTTTAAAGACACTCTGACGATCTCACTAAAAACTTTTGGAATTCATCACAGCACTTTGGAGACTGTTGCCAAAGACCGAAATTCGTGGCGTACTTCATTACGCAAGGGTGTAGTCACTTGCGAAGCAATCAGGACTGCAAGATCTATGAAGAAAAGGCTGGACAGAAAAGCCACTGCAGGAGATCATCCGCCTGGAACGTCAGGCATTCTTTGCCCACATTGTCACAAAAGATTTAGAGCCAAAATAAGCCTTACTAGCCATCTTAGAACTCACGGCTTCAAACGTCCAACCTCACTAAGTGACATGAATGGCCATCATCATTCTTGATGAACACACACCATGACAAACCTTACCCTAGTGCGAGGAAATGCAACCTAAAGACTAAATGTCATAGCAGGACAGACCAGGCCTTAAGCCTTGATCGGCAACTGGTCTAGGGTTGAAGCTATTACAGGCGGACAGTTAGAACATTGCTTTGCCAATCCGGATGCTTCTGCAGGTTGTCTCGTTCCAGATGTGTTGGCGTAACCTTTTTTCTTGAATAAACTAGGCGGGCGAGAGAGGGATCTTGCAGTGTGAGCAACACATGGTCTCTAAAATAAACACAGATCTTGTGTTATGGAGAAGTAAAACTCCACTTTGCAAAATATCGTCTGTCATGACGGCAAGGTGGAAGCCATTATGTAACTTACCGTAATTGCTACTTTTCATTTCATGACTGTTCGTACACCATATGTCGCGACACATTCCCCTGCTTTCTAGTTGTCCTTTTACTGTGATACCAATGACGTCTTGACATTGCAGCCTGCCAGCCCGACAGATATTGCAAGGACTGCAGATCATTCTGCAGCAAGGAATGTTTGTCTGGCAACTTCTCCGAGCCTTCCATCTGCAATCACGTGACGGAGGCCTGTATCAAAGGTTGCGCTGATGGCTACAGCGGATTATTTTGCCAATATAGTAATAGTTTTGTTGTTATGTTTGACACTGTATGTTGTGTCTTTGTTTTTCGAGGGAAAAGTGCATTAATCGTGCAGCCTATTTAATAATGCCGTGTCATGTTATGAAACAAGTGTTCCATTCATCCATTTTGTGCCATACCGATAAGCGTGGGCGATCATGTTTTGCCATCTCACTCGATCACCAGTGTCGTGGATCAGCTCCGTGTCCCTGTCTAGACCATGCCACGTGGCCAAGCCATCCGTGTATTTACTTCTCGGTCTTCCCCTTGGTCTCTTCCCTTTGATCTTGCCAGTTGTCACCAAGTTCTCCAAGTCATTTCTCCTTATAACACGCCCACAATTTTTGACTGTCTACGTCCAATGTCTGTAATCAGTTTACGATATTCATCTGTTTCTTGAAGGACTAGTTCATTGGTTTTTCTGTCTGTCCATGGTATTCTTTGCATTTACTTCAGAAACTACATTTCCACAGCCAGCAAATGTTTATCAACTTGACTGCTCATTTTTCACGGTTCACATACATACAAAAGTACAGGTTCTATGTAGCACGTCAACACTCTTTTTCTCGTTTCAATTGATATCTTTTTATTGGTCGGTATGTTTTTCATCTTGCAAAAGGCTACCTTCACAATGGCAATTCTTGTTCTTATCTCTTTAAGGCATCTCCCATCAGATGTTATGACTGTTCCGAGATAACTGTACCGATTAACTTGCTGAAGAATATGACCATTTACTAGTATATAATATTGTGGTATTTCCTTCTTCCCAGTGAAGATCACAATCTGTGTCTTCTTACTATTAAATTCTAACCCTTGTTGCTCACTGTGCGCAACAACCACATCTAGTAACTATCGCAGGTCCAGTTCATTGTCTGCAGTCAAGACTGCATCATCTGCATATCCAGTGTTATTGATGTATCTTCCCCCAATGTTGATTGCTTCCATATCTATATATATATATATATATATATATATATATATATATATATATATATATATATATATATATATATATATATATATATATATATATATATATATATATATAAAAGAGAATCTCCGTATGTCTGTATGTCCTTTATGCGTTCGCGAACGGTCTTTCCGATTGAGATGAAATTTTCTACACGTCTTCTAATCATTCCCGTGCTGCCAACTGTCATAGTTCTTTTAGTGTACAAACATATTTTCTTATTATTATTTAATATTTAATTTACATTATAATGTATATATAGCGAGGGGACATAACTTCTAATAGAATTGCTATATATGTAAAATTGTTGCATATTTCTCAAATAGGTGGACCTTTTCGCGCTGCAGTTATCTACAGGCATATGCGTTATAATCCTCCTCCCCCTCCTCCTCCTCCTACCCTCCATCCTCCTCCTCCTCCCTCTTCCTCCTCCTACTTCCTCCTTCCTCTTCCTCCTCCTACTTCCTCCTCCCTCTTCCTCCCTCCTCCCCGCTCTCCTCCTCCCTCCTCCTCCTCCCTACTCCTCCTCTCTCCTCCTCCCCCTCCTCCTCCTCTCCCTTCTCCTCACCTCCTCCTTCTCCTCCCCCTCATCCCTCCTCCTCCCTCTTCCTCCCTCCACATCCTTCCTCCTCCTCCACCCTTCTTCCCCTCCTCCTAAACCTCCTCCTCCATCCTCCTCCTCTCTCCTCCTCCTCACTCCTCCCTCCTCATCCTCCCTCTACCTCCTCCCTCCTCCTCCCTCTCCTTCTCCTCCCCTCCTCCTCCCCCTCCTCCTCCCTCCTCCTTCTCCCTCTTCCTCCTCCTTCCTCCTTCCTCCTCCTCGCTCCTCCTCCTTCCTCATTCTCCTTCCGCCTCCTCCCTCCTCCTCCCTACTCCTCATCCCTCTCCCTCCTCCTCTCCCTCCTCCTCCCAACTCCTCCTCCCCACTATTCATCCTCCCTCCTCCTCCCTCCTCCCTCCTTCTCCCCCTCCTCCCTCCTCCTCCCTCATCCTCCCTCTTCCTCCTTCTCCCTCCTCCTCCTCCCTCCTCCTCCCCCTCCTCCTCACTCCTCATCCCTCCTCATCCTCGCTCCTCCTCACTCTTTCTCCTCCTCCCTCCTTCTCTCCTCCTCCCTCCTCCTTCTCCCTCCTCCTCATCTCTCCTCCTCCTCCCTCATTCTTCTCCCTCCTCCTCCCTCCCCCTCCTCCCTCCTCCTAATCCCTCCTCCTCCCTCCTACTCCTCCCTCCTCCTCCTCCTGTCTCCTCCTTCCTCCTCCTCCCACATCCTCCTCCCTCCGCCGAATATGAATTAAATGATATGCTCCCCACCAGGGACTGGGCAAAGCCGGGCCGGGTCGTCTTTTTTGGGAAAGGGAACGGGAGCAGTGGCCGAATATGAATTAAATGAGATGCTGCATTTACCCAAGTTAATTGTTGGGGGAAGATGTAAAGATCATGCAAGTGCTCTTTCTAATAATAGACAGACAGACAGACAGACAGAAAGACAGACAGACAGACAGACAGACAGACAGACAGTAGATAGTCGGGAACGGGAACGGGAGCTTATATGACTACTTATATGAATTAAATGAGATGTTCCCGACCATGGACTGGGCGAAGCCGGGCCGGGTCAGACAGACAGAAAGACAGACAGACAGACAGACAGACAGACAGACAGACAGACAGACAGACAGACAGACAGACAGTCGGGAACGGGAAATTATATGACTACTTATATGAATTAAATGAAATGCTCCCCATTAGGGTCTGGGCGAAGCCGGGCCGGGTCAGACAGACAGACAGACAGACAGACAGACAGACAGATAGACAGATAGATAGATAGATAGATAGACGGGAACGGGAACGGGAACTTATATGACTACTTATATGAATTAAATGAGATGTTCCCCACCAGGGTCTGGATCTGAAAATATTTTCAGTGTACATTGTATACGTCGTTTCGCATTAACGTCGTTTGTCACACAGGGAACTAATTCCATTTTACATCGCTACATTTCGCCATAACGTCCTTTTGAGGCTGGCAATCGGGCAGTTGATATCGGTAAAGTCCATGGTTTACCTCCAACCACGGTAAGGACAATTCATTCAGGTGCTGACAAAATCAAAGAGGGTGCTAAACACGTAACTCCTTTGAGTGCTTCCAAGATCACTTGTACCAGAAGTATTCTTATGGAGAACATCGAAACACAATTGGCCGTCTGGATTGAAGACTAGAACCAGCGGAATATGCCTGTGAGAAAGATGGTTATCCAAGAGAAAGCAAAGTCACTCTATGAAGATCTAGCTAAGAAAGCGGGTGACAGCAGTACTAGTAGTGCCGATGATGGTTTTAGAGCGAGTCGTGGTTGGTTTGAGCGCTCTAAAAAGCGTTCACACCTTCACAAGCATACAACAAGTGCAGCGGCGAGTGCATTTCCTAGGAAGGTGGTTATTGTGCAGAAGACATTGGACACATTTTGTGTTCAAGCAGAGAAGAGCCAGGAAAAGAGGCAGAAAGAGGTTACAATTTCATCCTCAGATGAAGAGGCAGAATTTAATGCCTCTATGTCCCAATAACTTTACCACTCGCCCTCCAACCCACCTCTATTTAGCCAATAAATATCAACAACTATCAAAATGAACATTGCTGTAGTACCCAATACACTGTATTTCAGTTAATTCTATGGGAAATAGTGTTTCGCTATACGTCGTTTCACTTAAAGTCGCGTTTTCCAAGAACGTAATCCCGACGTTAACCGAGGTCTACGTGTTTTGACCTACATCATTATCTATTCTGATGGCAGCTTATTGTTTCGAATATATGTTTTTTAAAAGTCTAAGATCTTTTCCATCAATTTGTAGATCAACATGCTTATCATGTCGACATGTCTCACTTTATCGAAAGCCTTTGTGTAGTCAATAAAGCAAAGGTGTAGATCTTTGTTTACTTATATAGAGCGTTCAATTACGGTTCTCAGTATATACACAGCATTTACTGTACCCTTGCCTTCTACAAACCCACATTGTTCTTCTCCTATTTCGGGTTGTATTTTCTTCCTAACTCTTTGCATGATAATTCTCAGCAAAATCTTCGTGATATGGCTCACTATACTGATTGTTCGATGATGATCACATTCCAAGGCTCCTGATGTCTTCGGGATTACAATAAATACAGAATTACATAATTCAGGTGGCATATCTCGTTCAGCAATCTGGTGACTTGGTCTATTCAATATTCTTCTAAGGCATTGATCATTTCTATTGTGATGTTATCTGTACCCGGGGTCTTGCCAGTTTTCATATGGTTAAGAGCATTCCTAACTTCCATATTCAAAATTGATGGTCCTTCATTATTATTCCGATGATCATATTGTTCTTCTCTTGTATCATCATACAAATCTTTCACATAATCTGACCACGCATGTAAAATCTGATATTTTTCTATTATGATTTTGTCATCTTTGGTTTTTAGGCAACCCGTTGATGTGTGTGTTCTTTTGTTAGTGATGTCATTAATTCTTTTGTGGGTTAATTTGGTATTCCGGGTGTTGTGTTTGTTTTAAATGTCCTTGCAATTTTCCTTAAGCCACATTTCTTTTGCCTCTTTGTATAGCTTCCTAATTTCCCTGTGAATCTCTTCATATTCTTCATTGTTATTTTTTTTTATTTCTTCTGATTTACAAGAGGTTTAAGATGTCTTCCGTCATCCATTTCTTGCATCCTATTATCTTTATTTTTGGGATGGTTGTTTCAGCAGCTTGATTGACTGATGTCTTTAATATTTCTCATTGGTCGTTGACATCTTGAAACACTGTTTCCATATCGGATAATGCATCAAATCTGTTCTTTACCTCTACATGAAAATTAGCACAAATAAAACAGAGGTACTAACTATAACTAAAGAAGAAAAAGCAACAACGATTCACCTAAACGAACATCCCTTGAAACAAGTAAAGAGTTTCAAGTACCTAGGAAGTATAATATCATCAAATGTCATATCATAAGACGAGATCGAAAAAAGATGCAACAAGGCAAACCAACTCATTGGACAAATGGCACCAATACTAAAGAACAAACATGTATCAATAACTACTAAGAATGCACTTTACAACACAATCTTCCTACCAACTCTTTGTTACCAATGCCAAACCTGGACAATGACAAAAAAAGAGGTCAGAAAAATCACAACAACAGAACTGAGATTCCTGAGAAGAATACTCAAAGTATCAACAAGAGAAAAGATCAGAAATAAAGATGAGGACTAAAGTGAGGGTTATAGCTGCACTAGATTTTATTAGAAGGCAGCAAGTCAATTAGCTTGGCCATGCAAGTAGGTTACCAACTAACAGTATACCACAACAAGCAATGATGTGCAGACCAGAGGGAAGCAGAGGTAGAGGCACACCACGTAAACGATGGACACAGGGAATAACAGAGTCCATGGGAATATCGATATATGAAGCTCATAAGCGGGCACTCTCCCGCTGTTTATACTTCACCTCGACACCGCAAGGTACAAGAGGAATATGATGAGATGAGATGAGATGAGATGCGATGAGATGAGATGAGACTTCTACGTTGAATTTATCTTTCATCTCCTCACTCTTCAGTGCCCCTAGATCACATTTTGTGTTTCTTGGTGTATATTTGACTTTCTTTAATTTTATATGTATGTTGCTTAAGATTAATCTATGGTCGCTGTAGCAGTCTGCGCTTGGTATAGATTTGCTACTTTTAGGGCATTTCGGAATCTTCTATTGATGAGAATGAAATCTGTCTGATTTGTGATCTTATGATCAGGACCTCTCCATGTCCATAATCTCCTTGGGTGCTGTTTATACCAGGTGTTTCAAATCATCACTTCGTGCTCTTTTGCCCACTGTACAAGTCTGCAACCTCTTTCATTCTGTTCCCCTAGTACATACTTGCCTCCTATGCATCCATCCTGTAGATATCCAAATTTGGCATTCCAGTCACCCATTATGATATTTACTTCAGAATTCTTGCATTTGTAGAAGGCTTTCTCTAGATCACTATAAAATTCATCGATGCTGTCATCACTACTGTCAGCTGTTGGTGAATAAACTTGTATGACGTTGACATCAAATGTCTTCCACTGAACTTCACCAGTAACACTGTCTGATACAGTCCAATATCCCTTGATCGATTTTGATCTCTCTGATCCATTAAACAGCTACTCCTCGCTGTTGTTTCTCTCCACCAGAATAGATTATTATATATTTCTCAGATGTAATAATGACCATTACTGTCCATCGGGTCTCACATATACCTAACAAGTTCATATTTAGTCTTCTCATTTCATTCTTAATGTTATCAAATTTTCCATCCCCACTCATAGTTCTTACATTCCAAGTTCCTACTTTCAATGTTGATATTCTTTTGCACTCAGTCGCCTGATTACGGTCTGGAGTCTCATGGTGCACATGACTAGTCTTACCAGGGGAGGCTGCTCCTATGGAGCACTCATTTACGCTGTTTCTCTGATTATCGATGAGTTTGCAATACATGATAGTCTTGGCATCTGTAGAGAAGATGTGGGTTTGTAGAAGGCAAGGGTACAGTAAATGTTGTGTACATTCTGAGAACAGTAATTGAATGTTCTATAGAAGTAAACAAAGAGCTACCTCTGCTTTATTGACTACACAAAGGATTTCGATAAAGTGAGACATGTCTACATGATAAGGATGCTTGAAGATCTACAAATTGATGGAAAAGACCTCAGACTTGTAAAACAAACAACAACATATATTGGAAACAACAAGCTGCCATAAGAATTAATAATGAAGTAGGCCAATATCAGCCTATTAAGAGAGGTGTGAGACAGGAATTTGTAATGTTTTCAGAACTTTTTCCCCTGTACAGTAAACATATGTTAAGAAATATGGAAGATATGGAAGGAATAACATTGGGGGAACGATACATCAATAACATTAGATATGCAGATGATACAATCTTGATTGCAGACAATGAACAGGACCTGCAAAATTTAGTAGATGCGGTTGTTGGACACAGTGAACAACTAGGGTAGAATTGAATTGTAAGAAGACACAGATTATGGTCGTTACTAGGAAGAAAGAAATACCACAATGTAGTATACAAGTAAATGGGCATATTCTTAAACACGTGAATCGGTACAGCTATCTCGGAACAGTCATAACGTCTGATGGGAGATGCCCTGTAGAGATTAGAACAAGAATTGTCATGTACCCTTTTGATGAAGAACATACTGACCACTAAAAATATATACATTGAAACGAGAAAAAGAGTGATTAACTGCTACATAGAACCGGTACATTTATATGGATGTGAAGCGTGGACAATGAGCAGACAAGCTGAAAAACATCTGATGGCCACTGTCAGAGTCTTGCGTAGAGCAAGACAAGTAGCTCGTTTACTGGCAAGTGTGAAGCAGTATCAAAATATCAAATCACACGAAGCGAATATCCGAAACGGTTATTTACCAGCTTTATTTACGCGCTGCATTCATTATCGCACAGACATCGAGCAATGACAATCCATAGCAATCATTACGGCATGAACAATAACAATATAATACATACGGACACATGCAATCAATATACATATCACTTACAAGCCAAAACACGCAAGCGTTCGAACCAGTCTCCCACTGTCGCACAGGCTAGCTCTCAAGGCAGATTCAAAACCACTCGCAGACTCATGCGACCTGCTCATACAAACACCTAACCCGGTCTGGCTAGCCTTTCGCTCTACACGCTAGTCGGCGCTCAAGTCCGCTGGTGTGACCCCTGCAAGGTTCACGGGGTGTACCGCTAACCAGCGGTCGTTTAAGCGTTGTTCAGTTGCTGTGCTTGGCTGCCTATACGGGCGTCGTCGAAGACGCCGCATTCCCTCTGCAGTGTTTAACATCACTCAGGGTTGCGTGTTGTTATGTTGCCTGGCGTTGGTACAGACAACGCGTCGCAACCTCAGATGTGAGATCTTGACACTCTCCACACCCCTTTTTAATGAAAGGATTTCCTTTCATGTACAATATATATAGGTGTTATTAAACTTGTCAAAATCGAACATTGTATACTTTAGTAGTTATTATAAATATATACAGGTGAATAGTAAACAATATGTATACAACAATTATGTTGCACCATGAAGTACAACAGTCAAGTACAATCTATTTAATGGGCATTACCTCGCTGTGAGACAGCTAGTCCGGTAGGTAGCTATCGGCTAAACTGGCCCCTACCTCAACAACCAAAAACAAAAATACTAAACTCATCAGGTCAAGCTGTGAGCATCTCCCTCTGAGATAGCTCCGTCATCAGACCTCTATTTAGAGTTTCTAATGAAGGTCAACAGTTTTGGCAATATATTGTCCATATATAAATGACGTCACATCGACATGTTATCTATCAAGCACACATGTGACTGGTTACAATACATATTTACACATCACCACTAATTTAGAGTAATGTCCCCTGGTTATTATACAAAAAATTAGGAACAATAATTTATCGTCGTTTACAAGACATAAATTACAATTGCAAATTTATTTCTTAGTGTCATAATTTGATACTTATTGACAAATGTGCACAAAATGTCACGTTTGTAAAGAAGTAATCAAGTTACGATGCTGAGATTACATCTTATAAAGATCGACATATACAATTCCGTATATGGAAATATTTTAAATCACATTTTAATACAATTGTCATAAATTTATAGACTTTTTAGCGTAGTCTGCTAACTTTTAAATTAATATGAAAAAAATACCGGAAGTATACAGCTGAGTTATTTTACACATGTGTTGTGGTGTAATTCACACGACGTTGTTCCGTTCTGGATGGATATTATCTAAACGGAGTAGTAGTTGTTACTATCAGCTGTTGGATCGTTTCTTCCGCCTTCTGCTCGGATTGTAATGTCGCAGTCTTCTTTCGTACCTTGTTAAAACGTCTTGGACACATCGGTCTGGATACATTCAGGATTACTTCATGCTGTAGTAGCTTGGTAAGTTCCTTGATCTTATCGTGTTGTCCAGTGACACTTGTACTTGTATTTGTAGTGTCCACTTGTTACAATATTTATGTATTTACAATAATAATCACATTCTTTCTCATATCTCACAGTTATACAACACATTAGGTTACATAATAATAATTCCATTCTTTCACATATCTCACAATTATACAAGCATTCATTCGCATAATAAGGATAATAATAAGAATACAAATATGTACACATGTTATATACATTGGGAGATACGATCTACCCTATCACATTGTTGTACACAGCGTTACTGACACATTGTCACAATTGGCTGTGGTACTGAGCACTATCTACGTTGCAGTTTTATACACCCTCTGCACTGTGCTCTGGTGTTGACTGGGTATTAGGTTCGTCGTATGGACATCTCGACAAAAGATTTGCAAGACAGTTTTGGGAACCCTTTATATGGTTAATTTCATAGCTATAGTCCTGCAGAAACGGCTTCGGACGGAAGAGCGCAATTGGGAGGGTACACGCCTTACCCTAGTGCGAGGAAATGCAAGCTAAAGACAAAATTGTCATGGCAGGGCAGACCAGGCCCTAAGCCTTGGTTGGCGACTGGTCTAGGATCGAAGATCCGACAGGCGGACAGTTAGAGCATTGCTTTGCTGATCCGGCAGCTACTGCAGCTTGTCTTGTTCCAGATGTAAGGGTGTTACCTTTCCTCTGGAGTGAACTAGGCAGGCCGAGAGAGGGATCATGCTGCATGGGCAACACATGATCTCTATATTTTAGCCCAGGCTTTGTGCTATGGAGAGGCAATATCTCCATCCCTGGTCTTAACTGGTCTCGGAATCAAAGCGAGAGGCAACTGTTACGGGTTATAAGTCCTTGTCAGTTGGCGTAGACATGGGGCGCAACGCGTTGCCTCTGACGGTAGGAGACACCTATAGGATTCACTGATCAGCTACCGCTCGCCACAAGCTGGGCAGCCCCCAGCCAATTGGGTGCTGATCCGCCACAGCCTGCCTGCTTCAATGGGTGCTTGGGGCTAGGACAAAATCTGAATCGCAGGCTGTAAAACCAATGCACCAGGTACAAACAAAAATAAAAATAGAAACCTCAAGCTACGGCTTGCAACCTGGAACGTGAGAACCATGTGTCCAGGATTTTCCACTGACTTGACCAATATTGACGATGTGAGAAAAACGGCTGTGATTGTTGCCGAACTCAATCGTCTTAACATTGATATTGCTGGCCTGCAGGAGACTCGCCTCGCTGAGGAAGGGTCACTCAGGGAAAAAAACTACACCTTTTTCTGGAAGGGTAGAGGGCAGGCAGAAAAAAGGCAACACGGTGTGGGCTTTGCAGTGAAGAATTCGCTACTGGGAATGATTGAAATTCCAGCAGGAGGAAATGAAAGACTATTATCCCTGCGCTTGGCAACCTCTTGTGGGTTTGCCACCATTAATACTGCATATGCACCGACACTCGATTCCTCTGATGATGTGAAGGATTTGTTCTATGAGGAGTTAGACTCCGTGATCAAGGCAGTTCCAAAATCTGACTACATTTCAATGCTCGTGTGGGCAAGGACTCGAGTTCATGGCCAGTGTGCCTTGGAAAATACAACATCGGTCGCATGAATGAAAATGGGCAAAGGCTGCTGGAGCATTGCACCAGTAATGACCTATGTATTACAAACTCTTTTTTTAAAACAAAAGAGATGCATAAGGTCACATGGAAACATCCAAGATCCGGCCATTGGCACCAGCTGGACTTCATCATCACACGGAGACAACATCTGAACCATATATCATTGACTCCTAGTTACCACAGTGCTGACTGTGATACGGATCATTCTTTGGTTGTTGCAAGGGTTAGACTGAGACCAAAGAGAATCTACACAGCTAAACACAAATCTAGCCCCAGGATTAATATTATTAACACTCATGATCCTAAAAAGTGCTTTCAGTTTCAACAGCAACTTGAAGACGCTTTCACTGATACACCAGAAAATTGTACAGTAAATGAAAAGTGGGGTCAAATTAAGGAAACTCTTTATAAAACTGCCATAGGGGTTTACGGCACTGTGGATCATAAGAGGCAGGACTGGTTTGCGGCCAACAATGAGACTCTGCAGCCCTTGATTGATAAGAAGAAGAAAGCTCTCTTAAGAAACAAGGAAAGACCAACGCGTAACACTCTGAGTGGGCTAAGGCAAGCTAGGAAGGATGTGCAAAAGGCTGCCAGGCAGTGTGCAAATGATTATTGGATCAAGTTATGTGAGTCCATTCAAATCGCAAGTGATAAGGGAGACATAAGAAGCATGTATGAAGGAATAAAGAAAGCCTGTGGTCCAGTGATCAAAAGAAGTGCACCATTGAAAACCTTGACTGGAGAAGTCATCACTGATACGAAACAGCAGATGGACAGATGGGTAGAGCACTATTTGGAGCTTTACTCAAGTGAGACCAAACTAGCGGATGATGCCCTCAACGCCATAGAGGCTCTACCAACTCTTGACCACCTGGACACACTGCCCACCATAATAGAAGTTAAGTGTGCTATAAATGAACTTGCATCTGGCAAGGCTCCAGGTACGGATGGGATTCCAATAGAGGTTATCAGGAGTGGGCAAGACACACTCACTCTACAGATCCACCAGCTAATAGAGCTATGCTGGCGTGAAGGACAAGTCCCACAGGATTTCAAAGATTCAAGCAGCATAATGCTGTATAAGAACAAGGGCGATCGGAGCGACTGCAACAACTATAGGGGTATCTCACTTCTGTGTATTGTTGGAAAAGTATTTGCCAGAATTGTTCTGCGCAGACTTCAAGTCCTAGGAGATCAAGTCTACCCCGAATCACAGTGTGGCTTTCGACAGAACCGGTCTACCACTGATATGATATTCTCATTGCGACAAATGCAAGAAAAATGCCGTGAACAGAATCAACCACTGTTTATTGCCTTCATCGACCTCACAAAGGCATTTGATTTGGTCAGTCGTGAGGGTCTGTTCAAGGCACTAAAGAAGATTGGCTGCTCACCAACTCTTCTGTCCATTGTGGAATCGTTCCACACAGGCATGAAGGGTATAATCAAGTTTGATGGTGCAACTTCTGAAGAATTTGAAATCAAGAGTGGAGTTAAGCAAGGTTGTGTACTAGCTCCCACCCTCTTTGGAATATACTTTTCACTTCTACTGAAATATGCATTTCGTGATCAGGATGGTGGTATATACATTCACTCACGCTCAGATGGCGGCCTCTACAATGCTCAGAGATTGAAGGCTAAGACCAAAATTAGGAGGGTACTGATCAGAGAGTTGCTTTTTGCAGATGATGCTGCAGTTACGACCCACTCTGAATTGCGATGTCTACTATCCGCATTCTCCAATGCTTGTTCTGAATTTGGTTTAACAATTAGCAAAAAGAAGACACAGATTATGTCACAAGGTGCACATGGGGTACTATCAATCTTTATTGACGACGCCGAACTAGAGATGGTAGACCATTTTACATATCTAGGATCAGTGGTAAATAGCAAATTATCCCTAGATAAGGAAATCAACATCCGGATTGGTAAGGCATCAACAACAATGAACAGGTTAAGAAAAAGAGTCTGGGATAACAGGGTGCTTACTGCCAAAACAAAAGTCCTTGTCTATCAAGCCTGTGTACTTAGTACTCTTCTTTATGGCAGTGAAAACTGGACAACTTACTCACACCAAGAGAACAATTTACACAGCTTTCATATGCGGTGTCTGTGAAGAATTCTTGGTATTAAGTGGCAAGACAAAATCACAAATACTGAAGTATTGGAAAGATCAGGTTGTTTGACAGTTTATTCCATGCTCCGTCTTCGTAGACTTAGATGGATAGGACATCTTAGGAGGATGGATGATGGTAGAATACCAAAGGACATCTTTTTTGGTGAATTACAGATGGGTAAGAGATCTCAGGGTCGGTCTCTACTACAAAGATGTGTGTAAATGGGACATGATTGATACAGGCATTGATAATGCACAGTGGGAGCAAGTCGCCGCTGAACGTGTTGCATGGAGGGCAAAGATCAGAAATGGAATAAAGACAAAGGAGAAAATTATTGCAGATAAGTCACACACCGAGCGTGCGAGACGTAAGATGGTGCATGTTGATGGAAATGACCACGTGTTCACATGCACCCACTCTGAACGAACATTTACAGCACGAATTGACCTTATCAGTCACATTCGCTACTACCATGGGTAAAAGCTATGATGCCTTTTTGAAGCACAAACTATCGTCTGTCAAGACGGCAAGGTGCCAATGAAAACTGAGGGGGACACATTTACAGTTTTCTTGTACATTTGGCATACATAGAGACATGCCTTGAATTGTTTTGCCATCTTCTATAAGAAAGGAGGTTGATGGGACAGAAATAGCCCAACTCTTGACCGCAGAGACAGATCTTTTTCCTTCGTCTCCGGTTGGGGCACAACTGACAGAATAAATACATCTATAGGCTTCGCCTGTCTGCCTCATCGTTATGCATGTATAGAATTAGCAAATAAACTGCTGAACATGTTCTGTAACGTTCCTCTGTACTTCTTTTTCTTCATGTGCCCTCTATTTTCCAATGGGGGAATGGACCCTCAATCAACTCACACCAGCCTTCCCCCTCCCCCAACCACATCTTTATCTATCTTACACATCTCTGTTCATTTTCCTCCCACATTGATCATTTCTGTTTCAACTTCTCTTCTCCAGGACCTTTTGTGTCTTCCTTTATTTATTTTTGCCCCGTGAGTTCCAGACTAAACCATATCTAATTATACTACTGAACCAGAAGAGAGGCCGACTATGATTCCAGCGCAATCTCGATATATGAAGCCCATAAACGGACACTCACCTGCTTCATCCCGACACCGCAAGGTACAAGAGGAACAATATAGGATGAGATGAGATGAGACTATTCTCGGGTTTACTCCATGTACAGTTTATCTATTGCTGGCGTCTTTTCTTCATATCTTGGTTCATTGGTATGTTCAAGGAGCTCCAGATTGGTGATTCTGTCATACCATTTTATTCCTTTTATTTTGTTCAGGCAAGAGTTAGTGAATGTTTGTAGTTTATCTGCACTTATTTTGGGGGATCTTCGCGTATATTATACATAACTGAATATTGTAAGTTGTGTGCTAAGTTTAATGTCTTTTGACTTCTAAACATTCTCTAGTGTTATAAAAGTTTATCTAGCATTCTGTATTTACATTCTAATATCTTTATCTGTTTCAGTCCCTTTGTCTACATTGTTACCTAAACAGGTGCATGAATCTGTCTCCTGAAGTCAGGTTTCCCCAAGGAAGATCAGGTTATTATTGGTCTCATTATTCTCACTATCTGCGACTTTCTTTTACGCATTGTAAAACCTTAAAAAGTCGCTTAAATATCGACAGGGTCGACTTCAACGCGCCGGGTTTTTATCCCATATGGCTATATCTCTTTCCACAGCGCGGAAAGCGTCGCACAAAGCGTCGCACAAAGCACGAACTCCGTAGCTCTAGTGACGACCCAGTGAACTGAAGGAAGCGGCCCGGAATCGAACCCACAACCTTCGGAGCCCGAGTCAAACGGTTTGACTACTTCGCCACGGAGATTCCCATTTGTAAAACCTGGTTGTTATGACCTTCCATCAATTGGTGTTGGTGTATCCTGCATCTGATTTCTGTCCGAGACAAGGGAGGGGAAGGGGGGGGGGTGACCCCTACCCAGGTGCCAAGGACACCACAGACTCCCACGTCGGTCTATATAAGAGAATCAAGGTGAAGATTCATGTTATTATAACCGCTTGGAAGTCTGAGATAAGTAGCAAATTGTTTTCAATCTTTCAATTTCTCTTCATTGATCACGAATGTTGATCTTTTCATTCCCCTCATCCCATTCGTGTGCCTTAATGTAGTCACTGGAGCGTATTCTCCGTGATTATGTGTTGTGTTTTGTGTATGTATTTGTTTGTTGATAAGGCTAGTCGCCACAGCGTCCTGTGTTTTCCGTGCCCCACATGGAGGCTCCTGATTTTCATGGTATATTTTATCTTGACCAAGTTAAGAATTATTGTGATATCACAAAATGTTCCATCAATTTTCACAAAGATTCCCTATCAATGCTATGAATGGCTTTGTTTTTTAGTCCACAAAGTGGTGAGTTCAGTTTAATGCTTGGTTCTGTTATTATCCGCAGGATCTGATCCGTGCAGGATCTATTTGGTCAAAAGCCGACCTTTTCTTCTCTTAGTTGTTTGTCAATGGGATCTCGTAATCTCTCCAGAATAATCTTGCTTAATATCATCCAGGAAACTGACAGTAACATTATTCCTCAACAATTTTCACATTCCTGTAAGTCCCCTTTCTTCGAAAGCTTCACCAGATATCTTTTTCTCCAGTCTTCTGGTATTTCTACAGTTTCCCACAATCTGCTAAATAATCTGTGCAGTAATGCAGTTGAGGCGTTTACGTTAGTTTTATTGGTCTCTGCTGGGATGCCATCTGGACCAGCAGATTTCCCTCTCTTCAGTAATTTTATGGCTTTGCTAATCTCTACCTTGGATGGTTTCTCGCAGCTGATATCCAGCTCTTCTTCTGCAGGCTGGATATCTAGAAGGTCTTCTGGCACTGGTCTATTTAGGAGTTCCTCAAAGTATTCAGCCAGTTTGTTTAGTTGATCCTTAATGTTAATGGGAACTTTACCATTTCAATTTTTGATCTGTCCACTTAACAGAAAACCAAATTGACCGCATCTGTGTCAACAGATGTGGCAGATGTTGTCACTTTGGTTTTCTGTTTTGTGTTCAGGGAAAGACTATATTACTCTATGAATTATTTTATGCGTACAAAAAGCTCCTGTCTATGATGTACTGATTCTCTGCGCAGAAATGAGCAAATAGCTTTCCATTTTCGTTTATTATTTTCCAGTATCCATGTTTTCCGATGATCTCCCCAAAGCCTTATTTGGCATCTAGACCACCCATCGGGATTTTGATGTTTTGCCGTCCTTGACAGCTCACACTTCTTTAGAGTTTCGTATACACATCCTTCTTAACTGATTCATCTTTACCATTTGTGGGTGCGTAAGACTAAATTACATTCATGTTTACTTTCTTATTTTGTGATACTAAATGTTACTGTTATTATTCTCGCCGTTATTGTTTCCAGTGCTACTAGTGCTTCATGTGCTATGTTGCATAACATTAGGGCCACTTCTTCGCTGTATGTAATGGAGTTGGTGGAATGGAGAACTTCCTCTGTATGTTCTGAGAACAGCACTGTTCCAGTATTGCTTAAAAACTGCTGTGCTTGTTTCTGCCCACCTTGTTTCATATAATTCCAAAATGCCAGTGTCGTATCGTTTCATCTCCTCCACCACCTGTGCTGTTTTACCCAATCCATACACAGTTCTAACATTCTAGGGGACAATTCTGCAGATTTCCCTAGGTGAAAGGAAGCCATTCTGTGATTCGGACTGCTTGCGGCTTTCTCTGTGCCATGCCTCTTTTAGAGAATCATCTTTGAGAGAAGCCTCATTTTCTCTTGGTTGGCTTAATTATTCTTATAGGGTCTTCGTGGCGAAGTGGTCAAGCCATTTTAGCTCTAGCTTGTGGGTTCGATTCCGGGCAGCGCCCTTCGGTTCACGAGTTAAATTTTTCGGAGACTCCTGTGGGTCGTCGCTAAAGCTACGGAGTTCGTGCTTTGGGCGACGCTTTCCGCGCTGCGGAAAGAGGCCGAGCCATATGGGACAAAACCCGGTGCAATGAAGTCGACCCTGTCGACTTTTAAGCGACTTTTAAAATTATTCTTATATCGTTATTGGATGTGCTCATGATTGGTTGGATATTGAGGCTACATGTTTATTACGGGATGAGGCAGCCAGCCCAAGCCCAACCCTCCTTCATCGCCTCTTACGGCCTTATGGTAGGTTACAGTGTGCTACTATTCGTTGCTTCCCCCAAGGGTCCAGGTAACACACGGGTGGTGTCCTCCTTCGTCATTGCTTGTTCAACCTTTGCATTTTGACCATCCATTACCAGTGCAAGTTCAGCCTGATGGTCCTTGAAATTTTAAAATCTTGCCAGACACTGGTTTGATTTGTTTGTAAAGAATCACTTTCATTGTATTGAATACTCCATAAGGTCTGCGGGGTGACGTGGTTTAGGCGCCCCACTTTTGCTCCGAAGGTTGTAGTCTTGTTCTTGGATGCCATCATTCGGTTCACAAGTGCAGTTTTATGGAATACCTCGGCGGTAATTAATGTAGTTACGGATTTTGGGCTCTGTGTGACGGCTTTCAGCAACTGTTCTGAGGAAAGAGACCTAGGCATATGGGATAAAGTCCTGGGCAATAAATAATGTCAATCTTCTTGTCCTTAAACTTACTAAGTACTTTCGTCTGTTTCTATAGATCACATAAACAGAATATAAACACAGTGTACGAATAAGATGTACACAATAATCCAACAATCTATAAATATTCTCTTTTGGGTAATGTTTTCTAATTTTTAAATTTAGCCTTGGGAGGGGCTTACCCGACCGACTCTTTGAAATGTCCACCAGCTGAGGGACTTTTAACGAGTGTATCATGCTCACATGTCTTCTTAGTGCTTTCTTTTCATCCTTATCTGATAAGAACAGAAGTCCTATCCACTACCCCATGTTTCTGTTTATAGTAGGGTGTTTCAACTGAAAGCGCTAAACACTGTCATCTAGCAGTCTTGATAGTCGATAGTTTGTAAAATGGACTTTTATCTCTTTATAACACAAAGCCTGGGCTGAATTTAGAGTCTATGTGTTACCTATGTAGCTTGGTCTCTCTCTCGGCCTGTCTAGTGTACTCAAGAGGAAAGGCAGCACCAATACACAACATGTGATAAACAACATAAAATATACATGACTGAATTTTTCACTTGCTCGTTATTTCAGACTTACAGTCTGGCAAATAACGATCAGTTGTTGAATTCTGGCTAAAATGGGTATTTCTTTGCCATATATAGTTTGTTTTACAATGTCAATCATGATTCAGTTCACTGATGTGTGCAGAACGCCTCTTGAACGCCCCCCCCCCCCCCACCTCGTACCCCTTCTGCCATCCTTAATAACAACCTTTCGAAATTGCTTTTTTTTATAAACTTGCTATATTTTATATGACCACAATTTTCTATGACAGCTATAGACAATAGTTTTCTAGGAATCTGTAAAGAAGGTAGTCTGACTACAACGTCTAAGCATATTTAAATTACAAACAATTACTGTCTAATTTTACTTTTTCTTGATAGAGTTGGTGGACAGCGCCATGCGATCCCTAGTTGCCATGAAAAACACTTCTTCTCTTGTGGAGAAAAAGTAAGTCAGCATTGATTGCTGCAAGGTAAGAGAAGTCATAAATCATGAGGCTTTCAAATGTCATGATTTTACACAAAGAAGGACTGACTCCAATGCCATGATATTATTATTTGTCATTGTTCGTGGGCATTTGTATTCTTTAATAAGAATGCTCATATTTAAGGTCTTGTCTTCTCATTCACTGATAGATTGATTAGTAGCTCCATTCTCTGAAATGTTGGCTACATAATTCCTTTCACGACTCATTCCTAATCGCATTCTATCATGTCAACGACTCGTTCAGAATCCCTATCAACCATTCTGTCAATGACTAATTTACACTGCCTTTCATTTATCATCTTGATTCTGTTAATGTCTTGTTCACAATCTCATTCCATTATTTTGTCAACAACTCGTTGAGAATCCCTTGTACTCATTCTGTAATCGGCTCCTTCATATTATCTTTTCTTCGTTACGTTCACTCGTCCACAATCCATTTACATCATTCTGTCAACGATTTGTTCACAGCAGCTTTCTATCATTCTGTCAACAACTTGTTCACATTCCCATTCCACCATTCTATCAGCGACCTGATCTGCATCATGGTAAATCATTCTGTCAAGGACAAAGTCATATTGCCTTGTCTTCATTCTATCGACTCGTCCACAATCCCTTTCTATCACTATTTCAAACATGGCGATTTGTGAAAACCATTTTATCACTGAGATTTGTTTGTATTATAATGCAACATATATATAATGCTATATAATGTGTCTTCATTTATACACTGCAATAAACACGGCTAGCTAGTGCCCCATCTTCTCAGTCCTCTTCTGTGTCTTCTCTGTCTTCTCTGTTTTCCTGTTTGCTTCCTCAAAATATAAAATGCGTTCTGGAGGAAGCTATGCATTGCTTCAAAGACTATGCTCATATAAACACAGAAGCCGCAAACAATATGTTGTACGATTTATTGGCTGGTATATTTCGCTGCATCTCGTCGGGTGCGTAATGCAGAGTTATATATCAAATGAAGTGTATCTCATCTCATCATGTTCCTCTTGTACCTTGCGGTGTCGAGGTGAAGTATAAACTTCGTGAGAGTGCCCGGTTATGGGCTTCGTATATCGACATTCCCATGGATTCTGTTATTCCCTCCGTCCAGCGTTTACGTGGTCGGCCTCTTCCTCTGTTTCCATCTGGTCTGTACGTCATTGCCTGTTGTGGCATGCTGTTGACTGGTAGCCTACTTGCATGGCCAAACCATTTGACTTGCTGCTTTCTAATAAAATCTAGAGCAGCTTTAACCCCCACTTTAGTCCTGATTTCTTCATTTCTGATCTTATCTCTTCTTGATACGTTGAGTATTCTTCTCAGGAACCTCATTTCTGTTGTTGTGATTTTTCTTTTCTCTTTTTCTGTCATTGTCCAGGTTTGGCATTGGTAGCACAGAGTTGGTAGGAAGATTGTGTTGTAAAGTGCTTTCTTAGTAGTTATTGATACATGTTTGTTCTTTAGTATTGGTGCCATTTGTCCAATGAGTTGATTTGCCTTATTGCACCTATTTTCGATCTCGTCTTCTGATCTGCCATTTGATGATATTATACTTCCTAGGTACTTGAAGCTCTTTACTTGTTTCAAGGGATGTTCGTTTAGGTGAATTGTTGCTGTTTGTTCTTCTTTAGTTATAGTCATTACCTCTGTTTTGCTTGTGCTAATTTTCATGTTATGTTCCCTACACATTTCGTTTAGACTATTCATGTGGTCTTGTAATTCAGCTTCTGATTTTGCTATTAGTGCTTGGTCGTCCGCAAACAGGAGTTCTCTAATGGTTAGATTTGCAGATGGTTCTTCTTCTGTGTTCTCGTCATGCGGTATTCTTGCTGTCTCTGCTGTGTATAATGAAGTGTATAAATGAATAAAACTTTGGCTGAACTACTTAAAACACATAGACACGGTATTGTTGGCTGTGGTCATAGCTGCCACTTTTAACCACTGTATTCACCTTTTGCATGGACGGCGTCTGATTTTCTTTCCCCATCTCATGAAAGTCTTGGAGGCCACGGTAGCGCAAAGGCTAACACGCGTGCCTGCATACCTGGTAGTTTTGTGTTCGAATTTCCATCAGATTATATTTAAATAAACTATGTCCCCCAGGTTGACCCAACTTGAGATGGGTACCGGGAATTAACGTCGGCGGCGGACGCCATAGTGACCACATCAGTCATTGAGTTCATATTGGGATATAAAAAAATATGGGGTTAGCACCATATACCTAATGTCCCTCAAGGCATGTAGGCATGTAAAAAGTTTCCTTTACTTTACTTAGAATATACCTACGAGGGTAAGTTAATAAGTAGGTCACAAATGGCCGTAGAAAAATAACTAAATATGAAACAACCTGAAACCAGTTTATTTTTATACATGCATTGTCCCTTTATTTCTCAACACAATTTCCACGAACATTGATGAACTTATCCCATCGTTTTATCAGTCCTCCCAAACCCGCTGCATAGAACTGCGTGCTATTTGTTTCTAAACCACGTTTTCACTTCACATTCAACTTCGGCGTCATTCGCAAAATGTCTCCCCCAAAGATGGGTTTCCTGTTCATGCTGACAAATGTCTGTCCCGTACATGGGGTGCATAGCTGGGTAGAAAACGTTACGAGGGTGAGTCAATAAGGAAGTCACACAGTTCTGTGGGATGGCAGGTCAGTGGAAAAAAAAGCACGCAGTTCTATGCAGCGGATTTTGGAAGACTGATAAAACAATGAGATATGTGCATCAATGTTGGTGGAAATTATGTTGAGAAATAAAGGGACAGTGTATGCATAAAAATAAAATGGTTTCAAGTTGTTATCATATTTAGTTATTTTTATACAGCCATTTGTGACTTACTTATTAACATACCCTCGTAGTATATACACCACAAGACACGAAAAGTGTGTTTGACTGACTTTGCTTTAACAATGACTTGAACAGCTAAAAATAGACCGGCAAGCGGCACAGAGAGGGATGTATATTCCATTAATACGATAATTAGGAAGATACATCTGGAGTACACAAAATACCACCATCAACAAGACCTTACCTGCGCTGTGCTGTTTGCACGGAGCAAAATGAAACACAGGAACTACCTAAGCTGTGCTGGTTGCACTGAGAAAAATGATACACATGAAATTACCTGAGCTATGCTGTTTGCACTGAGCAAAATGATACACATGAACTTACCTGATCTGTGCTGTGTGCACGGAGCAAAATTATACACAGGATCGTATCTGCACTTGCTCTTTGTATAGAAAATAATGATACACATGAACTTAACTGAACCGTATTCTTGGGATAGAACATCAAGCTACACATGAAGTTAACTGCATTGTGCTCATTGCATAGACCATCTTGACATACAGGAACTTACCTACACTGTGTTCATTGCATAGAACATCTTGATATATAGGAACTTACCTACACTGTGTTCATTGCATAGAACATCTTGATATACAGGAACTTACCTACACTGTGTTCATTGCATAGAACAGCATGATGCACAGGAAAGTAACTCCACTAAGCTCTTTGCATAAAACATCTCGATACACAGGAACGTACCTACACTGTGCTTGTTGCATAGAACATCACGATACACATGAACTGACCTACACAGTGCTCATTGCATGAACTTACCTGAACCGTGCTGTTTGCATTGAACAGCATAATGCACAGGAACGCCAGCACCTCCTTGGCAATAAGATCATTTCTAGTGGCCAAATGAGGCAAGGATTTCCTCATAGCACCTTTCTGATTATAGAGATTCTGTATTGCTGCCACATATTTCAGACCCCTCTGAGCAATAGTCAAATTGAACAACAATTTAATAGTAAGAAAATAGTGTAAGTAGTGCATGTATATTTATATAAGAAATTACATGAAGTGTAATGATAAATTTGCACAACAATCACCAATAAGATAATGGTATCAGTAATGAGTCTGTAGCTTCATTATAATCATCATGTTCCATGCCGGTAGCCGTGGGCGATCATGTTTCGCAATCTCACATAATAAGAGTCATGGATCAGCTCTGTATTCTTGTCTCGACCATTCCATGTGGCCAAAGGCATCAACATATTTACCTCTCTGCCTCTTTTGTTCTTTCCCCCTCAATATGCAGCTTCGGGGACATTGAAACGCAGGTTCACAATCCCTCAACATACCGTGTCGAGGGATCTAAATCACCAGCTGGCCATTTTAAAATAAGGTTGATTTATGTTGATTTCGATGGAATGAGACGTCGGGCATTCAAACAGTAATAGCAAACAAGTGAACTAAAATTGCCTAGCAAATCACAAACACCCAATACATGCTAGCGCTGACTGCAACGTTTTGTAAAAGCATGCAACAAACTTAAAAAGAAATGAATGTATATCTACATGAGAAATTACTTCAAGTATAGTTATCGATTTGAGCAACCATTTACTAGAAAGATAACATTACATGAAATGATTATATATTTACAGACATTCTCCTTCCTCTGCTAATATCTCCAAAGAGAACATGGACACCCCGCCCCACCCCCCCACCCCCCAAAAAAAAAAAAAAACACACACAAAAAAAAACCGCTCTCTCAAGAACTGTATTGACTTGGTCATTACTGTTTGGCTTTTGCAGCTAAAGTGTTCACTACGATGAGCTAGCCAGTTCCGTGAGAATTCTATGGAGCCTCTTACGACATACGTGTTAGGTTGCAATGTTACTAGTGATTTCTTCCTTTGTAAACGCCGATAACAAAACGGAGTTACAAAACATTACTTGATAAATGTGAATTAGTAAGAAAACGGTAAAAGAAATTTTAAGAATAATGTTGTAAGAAATTATTGAAACGTAATAGTAGAAATTATTATTTTATTTTTAATTATTATTATTGGAATCAACGACTGGCAAGAGAAGGTCAACCAGAGAGACGAATGGAGACGTATTGTATCTGCAGCAAAGAACCTCAATGGCTCGGAACGCTGAAGAAGAAGAAGAAGAAGAAGAAGAAGAAGAAGAAGAAGAAGAAGAAGAAGAAGAAGAAGAAGAAGAAGAAGAAGTAACAGTAGAAATATTATAACATCAGATAGAAGATGCACGAAATAGATTAAGTGCAGAATAGGTCAATCAAAATCCGTATTCCAGAAAATGAAAAGTATCTTATGCAACAAGTCACTGTCATTGAATGTAAGAACGAGAGTGCTGAAGTGTTATATAGAACATGTTCTGCTGTATGGCAGCGAATCGTGGAACGCTAATCTACAACTTAGGAAAAGCTGGCGGTAACGGAGATGTGGTTCCTGATACGTATGCTGCGAATACCTTAGACTGCCAGAGTAGCTAACAAGGACTGCATGGAATGAAACTAGAACATTATACAGAACTATTTAAAAAAGTATAAACATCTTTATTTGGTCATGTGATGACAAGAGAGACATTGGAGACCATGACAACTTGACAGATCAATAGGAATTAATGCAGAGACATATCAAGGTCCTAGGGGCATATATAACATACTTGCTTGCTTGCTTGTGTTCGTTGGCTTGAGCTCCAACGCGAAGTCCTGTATGTCGGATGAAGGCATATGGGAGATGTATAACAGAGATTAAGAGCAGAATAGGGCAAGCAAAAGCCGCACTTCAGAAAATGAAGAGTATCTTATGCAATAAGTCACTATCACTGAATGTAAGAAAGAGAGTGCTGAAATACTATGTATAACCAGTTTTGCTGTATGGCAGTTGATCTTGGAATGTACGTGAAAAAATTAAGAAGAAATTAGAAGCAACAGAGATGTGTTTCCTGAGACGAATGTTGCGAATTCCTTGGACTGCCAGAGTAACTAACAACGACTGCCTGAAACAGGCTAATGGAACTAGAACATTATATACAACAATAAGAAAGAGACAAACATCTATCTTTGGTCATGTGCTGAGAAGAGAGGTATTGGAGAACATCGTGACAACTGGAAAGATGCTGAATGGTTTGAGACGGTGGCATGGAGAAATATCAGCAGCAGAGTTGATCCAGAATACCAAAGACCGAGATCTGTGGAAAGCCATGAACGCCTACGCCAGCTGGCAGGGCACTTGATGACGATGATGATATCAAGATAAATTATGCTGGATGGGCTGAGACAGTAGCATCAATAGCATTGACCCAAAGCACCAAGGACAGAGATTTATGGGAAAACATGAACACCCACGCCTGCTGGCAAGGCACATACTGATGATGATGAATGGTAGAATACAAAGAAAGAAGATTGGTTTTAAGATAATCATACAGATGAATGAAATATTTATCATCATCAATAATTGCTTGTTCATGGGTCAAACAGAAATAAACCGATTGCAAACGATGATCGTTGAAGAAGGGGGTCTTCGTGGCTCAGTGGTCAAGCCGTTTGACTCGGGCTAAGAAGATTGTGGGTTCGATTCCGGGCCGCGTCCGTCGGTTCACGAGTGAAATGTTTTGGAGACTCCTGTGGGCCGTCGCTAGAGCTACGGAGTTCGTGCTTTGTGCGACGCTTTCCGCGCTGCAGAAAGAGACCGAGCCATATGGGATAAAACCCGGTGCAATGAAGTCGACCCTGTCGACTTTTAAGCGACTTTTATCGCTGAAGAAGAAGCAGGTTGTATAAGTGCCTGCTTCTCTAACACATACTTTCGCTAACACTTTACAATGATTATATAGAATATGCGTTAGTGAGATTAGAAGAAGAATCGATCTAGCAAAAGCGGTCTTTTGCAAGATAGAAAAATAAGTTAGTTACCTGTTGTTTACAAGAAATCGTAGTCAACCATAGCATTTTTGGGCTGCTTGAGATTTAGAATCAAGTTTACGTTCAATAGTTTGCCATTGCTTTCTGAACGACCGGCACACATACAGGCGTATAAAAATCAATGCAAAGCGGTCTGCTACCAAATTTCCCGCAGCTGTTTTTCGAACTCGGTATGCCGTATTACGAAGTGCGTCCGTAACCCCTTCGCTACAGATGGAACGGATTTTGACTAATTCAAAGCAGTTATCAACAGAGAGGAAACCAGACAAGTGACAGTGTTGTATGTAGCCTGTATGGATCTGAGGCATGGACAGTTATCAGACATACCGAGATTCATCTGATGGCATCAGAAGAACGGTTTATGAGGGAAATGTAAAGAATGCTATACACGGACAGAAAAGGTAATGAGGCAGTCTTTCAAGACGCAGATGAAGACCACAGACTGATTATGGAAAATACAAATAGACAGTCAATATTTGTAGGCTTGTGGAGAGAAGTACACTAGAAAACTTGGTGACAACGGGAAATCTTGACGCGAAAAGAGTCAGAGGAAACAACAGAGATAAATACCTACATAGATTGGTCAAATGGCATAAATGGGAAACAAACACATGTCTTATGCTTCTATATTGTGGATAATAAGACAGTAAACAACACGTGTGATGAATTAGCAGAAACGTAAATATAAAACAACAATTCTAACTTTTCAATCTTGTATTCTGTAGTTCTCGTCTCCAAGTCTGTTGGGAGCTTCCTCTCCTCATTGTGTATGATGGCTCGGAGAACCTGGAAGCATTTGATGTTAAGCTCATCCATCTCCATCCTGGATGCTTCATTCAGGCGTTTACACTCCAGGGAAATCCTGCAGACAAAGGTTTTGTCATGAGTATGTAGGATGAGGTAGAGGCTAATCAGCGCGAAGACGGTCACAGGCCATTGCGGACACCTTGGGGATGAGGGTACATAACTGACTGGTATCTGGCCGTCTTGATAGACGATAGTTTGTAAAATGGAGTTATGCCTCTCCACATTACACAGCCTGAGCTGAATTTAGAGACCATGTGCTGTCCGTGCAGCAGGAGCCCTCTCTGATGGAGTTGATGACGATAATGTCAATGATGATATATTGTCGTAGTTTCAACAGCGCCACCCAGAAACAAAACATGCGTTATTCATTAATATTATTTCATCCAACATAGATTATATTTCATTGTGATATAATTACAGACAATACACTTACGCACGCACGCGAGCATTCACACACACATACGCAGACGAGATCCGGATCTCCCGAACTAAGACATGCATATATATAATTTTATTATGCATGAGCGCACACACATTCACACATACACACACTCACATAAAGACAGGGAGACAGACATTCCGATGCACACACAAGCTCGCGCGCGCGCGCACACACACACACACACACACACACACACACACACACACACACACACACACACACACACACACACACACACACACACACACACACACACACACACACACACACACACACACACACACACACACACACACACACACACACACACACACACACACACACACACACACACACACACACACACACACACACACACACACACACACACACACACACACACACACACACACTCACAGTTTGGAAAAATCTACACGATAATTATGTGACATACATGGTCGACCCACAGCATCACTGGTTGGATCGGCACTCTAGAAGAAGCAGTTGAGGCATAAATAAGATCAGGTGCTCAACGTGCTCACTCTGGAAGAAATCTGTTGAGGCATAAATAAGATCAGTTGCGCAACGTGCTCACTCTAGAAGAAGCCGTTGAATCATAAATAAGATCAGTTGCGCAACGTGCTCACTCTAGATGAAGCCGTTGAGGCATACATAAGATCAGTTGCACCACGTGCTCACTCTAGAAGAAGCCGTTGAGACATAAATAAGATCAGCTGCGCAATGCGCCCACTCTAGAAGAAACTGTTGAGGCATAAATAAGATTAGTTGCGCAACGTGCTCACTCTAGAAAAGCCGTTGAGACATAAACAAGATCAGTTGCGCAACCTGCTCACTCCAAAAGAAGCAGTCGATGCTTAAATAAGATCATTTGCGTAACGTGATCACTCTAGAAGAAACAGTTGAGGCATAAATAGGATCAGTTGCGCAACGTGCTCATTCTAGAAGAAGCAGTTGAGGCATAAATACGATCATTTGCGCAATGTGCTCTCTCTAGAAAAAGCCGTTGAATCATAAATAAGATCAGTTGCGCAACGTGCTCACTCTAGATGAAGCCGTTGAGGCATACATAAGATCAGTTGCACCACGTGCTCACTCTAGAAGAAGCCGTTGTGTCATGAATAAGATCATTTGCTCAACGTGCTCGCTCCAGAAGAAACAGTTGAGGCCTAAATAAGATCAGGTGCGCAACGTGCTCACCCCCAAAAGAAGCAGTTTAGGCATAAATAAGATCAGTTGCGCAACGTGATCACTCTAGAAGAAGCAGTTGAGGCATAAATAAGATCAGTTGCGCAACATGCTCACCCCAGAAGAAACAGTTGAGGCATAAATAGGATCAGTTGAGCAATGTGATCAATCTAGAAAAAGCAGTTAAGGCATAAATAAGATCAGTTGCGCAACGTGCTCTAGAAGAAGCAGTTTCAACCAGTTTGGAGTTCTTGAAGCTACTGCCACCTTGCTGTCTTCACAGACTTGTATTGTGCTCCCCCCCCCCCCCCCCCAAAAAAAAAGAGACAAAAGGCATAATAAATACAACACATTGTGGGAACGAGAGATGAAGCGTTACCCTTCTGTAGCACAAAGCCTGGGCTGAATTGTAGAGATCATGTGTTAATCATGTTGAATAAATCCACAAGTATATTGTTGATTTTTCTCTTCCTCCCCATGCTTCCATCTTTTTCTTGTCTTTCATCATGTTCAAAAATATCGCTGTCCAGGATGAAAGACTTGGGAGTAAGAATTGGCACGGCCGGACACGAGAGGTACATCAGGAAAACGAAGTGCCTCGTTAACCAACACAAAACTGGCACTATTAGCCACCGGACGCTGATGCATATACTGGGGGGGGGGGGGAGGATCTGAGCACCTATGGACCTGTCCTGAGTGCAATGAAGATGCCCCAACTGATAACTGATGTTCAAAAATGTTAATTTTACCCAGTTTTGTGTGTCTCAGTAAACAATCTTCTTCAATATTGATTTCATGCTGGATAGATCTATTGGGTGGGTAGTAGTGCACTACAAGGCCGATGTGGTCAGAGTCCTTTGGGATTATGTGTATAGCGTGGAAGAATACATACCCACCACTGCTTGGAGAGAATAGTGCGGCAGGGAGTGAACAGGGCATTTGGCCGACACTCAGTACTCCGAGGAATGGCCAGACGGACGTATAATCACATTGCAATTTCTAAATATAGGAACTCTTCGCGGGTTTTTGAAGATGAGAACGGGGCGCATATGCGAGTCTGGGTGACCAACATAAAAATGGTTAGACAAGCAACAACTGACTCATTAGAGATTCTAAATGTTCGCAAATAGCATTCGGAATAAGCTGTGATGTCGGTTCTTGACACAACTCAACACTAGTTTGTTCTCCTTTCCGTCCATTCCATCTTTAATACTCGATGTAACACTTATATTCAAAAGCAGTTGTGCTACATTCTATTAACGGCTGAAAATCAATACGAACACAAAAACACAGCATACTCACGACAACTGCTCTATCAACTTTGCCGCAGGTAAGAATCGCTTCTCCGGCTTCTTTTCACGGGAGTCGATGAAACATCGGACGAGGGCTTGGAATTCTTCACCAAGGGGCAGTTCTTCATCTCCGTCAATCACGGTGTAAGCTGAAACATAATAGTGCAGTGGCATTACTCTGACCCCGTGTGAGTTTTACTAACTCTCTCATTACCAAGAATTCTTCACAAAGCGGCAGTTCTTCATCTCCGTCAGTCACGGTGTAAGCTGAAACATAATAGTTCAGTGGCATTACTCTGAACCCGTGTGAGTTTTACTAACTCTCTCATTACCAAGCAGCACTTGATATGGCTGGTTGGTTGGTTGTAAATGATGTTGACAATTGAGTTGTAACTCGTAAGTCCATGACACTGGTATTCATGTGGTTTATTATCATCATAATCATCTTCCACTTTTTGTGGTCAAGCGTCCTGTGCAGGAATAGTTGACGTTCCAGCGGCACTGGATAGTGTCATTCCATTCGATTGTTAGTACCCTTAAAAGTACAAGCATGTATTGGAATGAATTTGGAGCACATACTCATACTTTTATCCCCACGAGGCCTGTATCGCAGAGCACTCATTCCTCTATCAAAACTCAGGAAAACGCGGAGTGTGCCATATCGGTACTTGAGCTTTATCTGCGGAGAAACATATTAGAATGTAGCCGTGTGATGATTCAACACGACCCACGTAGACTGGGTGCGATTAGACTTAAGCTGGTAAGTTTTCAGCAGTTTTAGGTATGTATAACTTTGACAACAGACTACAACCCAATGGCCAACGGGAAGAGCGATGTGATTTGTTCTGTCAAGCGAATCTAAACCGTCGCATAATATGTTGCCTTACTGTTCTAGTTTCGCCACAGCATTTTAAAGAACGTTTCCATCTTCTTTTTTATGTGTTCCTTATAGGACTTGCTCGTTGGTTTTTCTGTCTGTCCATGGTATTCTTGACTTGTCCGCAGGAACCAGATTTCCACTGACGTTTTTTCCGGCTGTCTGCTTATTATTCATGTTTCACTCCATATAACAATATATGTCGGCCAAGACGACAGACTGCTTGCTAACTTACTACGTCATCGATTGAACGGCACATTTTCGAAACCTGTCATGTGATTGGAGGAACAATGCGTTTCGTGTGTTGTTTAACACACAAAATGGTCGCTTGTTGGCAGAAAAAATCACCATTAATTTACAGAAGCCAATTTTGTGCAAATAGAAAGACATGAAAGTCAGTTTAAAATTACAGTGGTTGATAATTCAAATTACTGTGTGAATATATGTGCTGCATATTTCAGCTTGAAGGATTTATCTAATTACTTTACTTTATGTTGTGTGATTTCTGCAGTATCTACCTGACGAGATGCAACGTAATATGCCAGGCAATAAATCGTGCAATCTATTGTTTGTGTCTTCGTTATTCAAATTCACTATTGAAAAATATTGTTTTGAATATAGGTTCTATTAGCACTTCAGCACACTTGTTTCTCATTGCAAATAACAGTTTCTTAATTGATCAGTATGTTTTCCATATTACAAAAAGTTATCTTTGCTATAGCCATGTTTGTTCAAATCTCTACAAGACACCTCCCATCAAATGTTACGACTGTTCCGAGATAGTTGTTTCTAATCACATGTTTAAGAATATTCCCATTTACTTGGATGTTAAATTGTGGTATTTTTTCTTCTTGGAGACGACTGTCAGCAACTTGCTTGCGACAGGTCTTTCAGGACTCCCCTACTTTTGCACCGCACGAAATAATAACTCGTGTCATTTGCAAAAGGAATGCAATTTATTTAGAGCTGGTAATTCACAAGCTCTGCGAGCTGCATACTTCATTGACATTAAACAACATGGTACGTTACATAGATGTAATGAAGTGGTGAGAATGATACTATTAATCACTAACTGAATCTAAAGCCTAATATTAACTATTGTCTAGAAACTTATAGCATTCGTAAGGAACACGTCTACTCTCTAGTCGTTTCAGTCCCGTCTGTCCTCACGCTACACATTGCGTGTTCAAACACGGACGCTGTATCCTCCGTGCATTAGCGAGTCTTGCGTGCATAGTGTCCCAGCACGCTGGCCCGTTAACTTGAGTAACCGGGTACTCCACGGTTACTCGTAGAGGCAAGCTTCCCAATGTCTTGGGGAAGACCTCTCTCAACTGTACTCACCGCTCCCTTGGTTGACACAAGTGTGTCCCCTTATGAGGCTATTTATAGCGCTGGTGTCTCTCCTGTCTGGTGTCTCCCTACTAGACTCTGTCTTAACTCTACTACTGGTATTCTTAACTCTCTAAACACTTATTGGAGATTTGACAGGCTCCCCTCTCCTCTGTGTAGTGTTACAACCCTTTAACTCATGCTTGTAACACGTATGGTTACAAAGAAAAATTGGCTGTCCAATTTTGTCAAAGATCCAATAAGTTGTAAATCTCTCGTCTGGGGATAGAACAAACTCTCTTCTTCCCTTACTCACACTGGTGTATTTCTTCACTCGGCTAATTGAGTAGCACCTCGTATCAGTATAGTTGGTTATAGATCTTCTTGGGAATTGTTTTGATCCGGAACCGTTGTCTTATGACTTATGTCCTAACTTCCGTCTTATGACCCTCTGTCTTCTGACTTCCATCCATTGACTTATGTCTTTTGACCTGTCCTCATATTGCTTGAAATGACAACCCAATACAAGTTGACTCTGTTATGAGTACAACACATGAGCATAAAATGTTCATGTTCCCAATAATATCAACTCCAACTCGTATACATACAGTTATACTCTTCACCTTCTCGATACCGCTCGTGAAAAGATATTTTCAATGTTACATTAAGGTTTTTAAGACGTTATTGTGTCCCCTGATTTGAGTTACCGTTCTTTGAAACAAATGGTGTGTGCAACTTTTATGTGTTTGTTTTCCTGTTTGTTTGCGTGTTTTCTAATAAACTACAGTGTACTCAATTTGCTAACATGTGTATGCGTTACTATATTACATATGTGTATTTCTTCGAGCGCCGTAAATCGGTTTATTGTGGCTACAAATGTTTGTTATTATTATTTATGACCACAATTTCGTTTCAAGATGCTCAAAGTATTTGTTCCTATCTAATGTACTAAAGTATAGCAGTAACACACATTAAAACCTGACAACACATTGGTTACACAGATTGACACAGACAAGTCACAACAAGACGCCTCAAGCGGTGAACAAAAATCTGCCGCTACCTCTCTCTCTCTCTCTCTCTCTCTCTCTCTCTCTCTCTCTCTCTCTCTCTCTCTCTCTCTCTTTCTTTCAATGTTTACTAATTTCTACATTCTCTCATCTCATCTACACATCTTTCATCCACTTTCATACCCTCGCTTTGCTAAAACATTCATTCGTCATTAAAATATGGTTCATAGTATCACGTAAATGAACCTTTACATTAAATGATTGGCTGACTTATTGAAGTCTTCACGCCAAATGACTGTGCGCTTTGTTTGCACGTGTCATGACTATACAAAATATACATGTTTGTGAGGATGGTTTGTTACCGATCCTGTAATAGTAACTAATTTAATTTGGTGTGCTGTTCTAAATTATCCTAAGGGAAATAATCTAACTAATTACTTACATTTAAGCAAATTGTGTTAATTACCTTAAAGTGTTATTGGTAAATGAAATGATGTTAATTCCTAAATGGTTGGGTTAGTTTAGAAATGATTTTTTTTTAAATAAATGAAGTTATACATGATTATGATTATGCGGTGGTAAAGTAAAGTACTATCTAACAATTGTATTACTATTATTGGGGTTAACTTAAATGGGTTATTAACTAAATGATGGTGATTTCTACCTATCAAATAAGATAAATAAAGTTATATATGCATTAGGACATTTTGCATTTCAATTATTCATAGAAAAATGAGGTTATGCATACTGTTTATAAAACAATGTTATATATATATATATATATATATATATATATATATATATATATATATATATATATATATATATATATATATATATCACAGTTACATTTCTATATATAATTACACTAACTAATGTCGTCCTTTCAGGTGTGAAGATGGAGCAATGTTCTTTGTAGACTATTTTCATATCATAGTTCATTTCACCAAAGTCTTATATGTTCTCCTTCCCGGATAGTGTATAAATATATAGTTCCCTACCAATTTATGTAGGTTCACAGCTAACACTTCAATGTTCATATGGCTTATATATGTATTAGCGCTGCAGACATATCACTTATGCGTCTGTTCGTTTCACTCTTAATGGCACTGTTACTTTTACACAGTTTACATGTTTGGCGATGATAACGCACTTACAGTGTAACTTATTCACTACATACGGCACTGATTTACTTAGCTATTACAGTGTCAACTGTTTCTGGTGATCTCTGGTCGATCTCTTCCTGAATATCAGGTATTTCAATGGTTGACGGTCGACTCAGGGTGTCTGCCAAAGAGTTCAATCTCCCCTTTAAATGCTGGATGGTAAATGCATAGTTCTGCAGAATCAAAGCCCATCTGTAGACCCTGTTGTTGTGGGGAATGCCAGACTGCATAACAGACAACGGAGAATTGTCGGTTTCGATCACAAACTATGCTCCTGCCAAAAACCTATGAAGTTTTCTAACACAATAGATTAAGCTGAGGCCCTCCAATTCTGATGCTGAGTATCTCGATTCAGCTAGGCTAATTTTCCGACTTACGTACATTACTGGGTGGAACTTCCTTTCGTAGAACTGTCCTAGTACCCCAGATATGGAGATAGCACTTTAGTACGTAAAAAATAGGTAAGTTTTTGGTTAGGCAAACGCAGGATAGGTGGAACACTGAATAAATATTTCAGTTTTGATAAAGCACTAATTAATCCTGCATCTGCACATTTAGTTTAGCCGAAAATTTCAAGATGTTAGAAAAAACACTGGTGATTTCCGCCAGATTGGGAATAAATTTACTATAATAATTTACAAGACCAAGTAGACTTCGGACCTGTTTCTTGGTCGTTGGCATAGTTAAATTTAGAATCTTGGTCACGATTCTTTCATCTGTTCTTAGTTGGCCCCTGCAGATGGTATGCCTAGGAAGTCAATCTGTTCCATGCCCAACTCTACTTTAGTGGGCTTGACTGTAAGCCCGAATACTCGCAACCTGTCGAAGACTTATCGTAGTTTCTGTAGGTGTGATGTCCAGTCTACAGTATGAATACATATGTCATCAATGTATGTAAAAATATTGGTCATCCCATGGAGAAGATCTCTAGTTAGACGGACGAAAGTCGCTGGAGCGTTAAGAAGGCCAAAAGGAAGAAAGCGCCACTCATAGAGACCTAAAGGAGTGGAGAAAGCTGTTAAAGGAATTGAATTTAATTGCATCGGTACCTGCAAATAACCTTTCGTGAGATCGAGTTTGCTAAATATGCGAGATGTAGACATATCAAGGATCAAATCCTCGCATGCTGGGATCGGTTCAGCGTCAATTTTGGTTATTTTGTTTAAACGGCGGTAATCGACGCAGAGTCGAATAGTTGAGTCCTTTTTGGCGACAAGGACGATAGGGAAAGAATACTCTGACTGAGATTTCTGAATTATTCCACTCGACTCAAGAGATAGTAGTTCTTTGTCGAGATTAGCCCTATAATTTAGAGGGATGGAATAAGGTCGACATTTGATTGGGGTGTTGTCAGTCAGAATAATGGAATGTTCTATTCTGTCTGTCTTTCCTGGGATGTCGGAGAAAATCTCTCTGTATTCCGTCACTAGTTCTATCATCTGTCGTCGTTGCTCGTCTGTAAGTTTGGTTTCTATCTTTATGCTGTCGATGGTCCCAGTCGTGTCTACAGTAGGGACAGGTAATTCTATTTCGTCGTCATCTATTTCGTTCAGTACTGTTGTAATAGCTGCGTGTGTTGTTACCTGGCTAAGTGTGTTTGCGATGTCGCTGTCATGCGTCGCCCTACCTGGTGTAGTTGTGTTGTGTACGTCTGTCGTCCGATTACTTGGTGTGGGTGCATCTTGTTCGTCTGTGTGTAGTTCTTGTCGTGAGAAGTATGGTTTCAGCATGTTGATATGAAATATCTTTAATTTTCCTTTTATCGATATTTCATAATCGACATCTGATATTTTACGTTCAACGTTGAATGGCCCTTGCCAAGATGTTAGCAACAAATTACGTTTATCCGGTAGTAAAAGCAGAACTTTCTGATTTGGTTCAAGCTGTATAGTTTTAGCACCCTTATTTGCATAGTCGCGGTACATCTGTCCTTTCCTCTCCAAAGATGCCTTGGCTATTACACACGCTTTCATTATTCTATCGCGTGTCTCTGTTACCATCTCATACTGTGTTACTGCTGTTGGATTTTCTGGTAAGCTAGTAATCAGCTGATGGTAAACGGTTAGGGGTCCTCGAGGGTTCGCCCCATACACTAATTCAAAAGGTGAGAAACCCGTACTCGAGTGCGGAATTTCTCTATGGGCAAATAGCACTGCTGGCAATAGTGTGTCCCAATCAGATGGGTTCTCTGCTGTTACTTTAGCCAGCATGTGCTTGAGATCCCCGTTAATTTTTTCTATGATCCCGTTGCTCATTGGGTGGTACGGGGTACAGAAATGCTGCTCTATTCCTAACAATTTTGTTAAGGCTTGCGTAGCAGCCGAAATAAACTGCGTTCCCCGATCCGATATAATAGATCGTGGGAAGCCAAAACGACAAAATACATTTGCCACATCTTTGGAGGTGATGTATTTTAGTGGAATAGCTTCGATCCACCTGGTGCATAGATCCACGAGAGTAAGTATGAATCGGTTTCCTTTGCTTGACACCTGATTTAGGGGTCCAACAATATCGACAGCTACACACTCAAATGGTCTAGATGCTAATAATGACCGTTGAACTTCGGCCGTCACATGCTTTCCCTTTCGTACAAGATGTTGACAAATAGTACATGAACGACAGAAATATTTTTATATTAGTACAGAATTTAGGCCAGTAGAAGTGTGACAAAATTCTGGCTCTCGTTTTGTCATAGGCCAAATGTCCAGCAAACGGTGACTCATGTTCGATCTTTAGCACATTTTGTCGGTATGTTACAGGTAACACCGTTTGCTGAATTTCATGGTTATTATTTGTGTAATAACGCATGAGAATTCCGTTATGTTTTCTAAAATACCAAGATGCATTTTTAGTCACTTTCGCTCGCTCACCTAACAATTTAAAATAACGTACGATAGTTTGGTCGGTGCTTTGTGCCTCGATACATTTCTTTCGAGTAGTGTTGGTATCGGCACCGCTGGGTGTTAGCAGCTGTAACATCTCATTTTGTAAGTCAGTATAGTTTGTTTGCGTATCTGACCTTGTTACAGCATTAGCCATGTTTGTATGTTTCCAGGCTATTATGTCGTCGTCTGTACATTGTTTCAATGAATCTAGACAGCCTACAATCAGATCCGTACAAGGATCTTGCAGGATTGCGCAAGTGAATGTGCCGGTAAGGAACGGGGTATTAATATGCGCTTTTGCCAGTGGGTATTTCTCAATGGTTCCAGAGAAAGTACGGCATTTGATAAATTCACCCGTGTAATCTTCTGGTCTAACCAGTTCTTTTCTTAAACCAAGTAAAGTTCTTCCGCTATCGATTAAACAATGGCATGGTTGATCATTGACCAGTGCATCGTAGAACTTCAGTTTACCTCTGGAGGCACTAGCTGGGTTAGCATCTTCATTGGAGCATGGTATTACGTGCCCATATTTCAATTTACCATCCGCATGAAACTGGTGATATATATCACATTTCTTAAAGTCTAATATGTCTGTCACTACTGCCACACTTTCACATTCACTCGTTGGTAACACATTTACAAGTTCCGAATCAATTTCACTATCATCGTCTGATGACGTATCTATGAATGCAGCATTATTTGCCTTCATTCGTTGTCTACCAAGACATTTACTACTATAGTGGCCATAACTGGAACAAAAGTAACATTTGACAGCACGTTTAAATGAAGTTCTTCTACTTTCTTGCTTCTTTAACACTGTTTCTAAGTGTGAGGGATATCCTGGGTTCTTATCACACATAGAGTAGCTAGGATGAAACAAACTACAATATCCACATCGAGGTGGCTTCTGGTACGGTTTGTCTTTCTTACGATAATCTTTCTGATTGTAAGATCTATTAGGTACATTTTTTGCAAAAGCAGTGATCTCTGTATCATGTGTTGTAGACTTAAATATGTCACGATTAGAAGAAAAATATGCCGACCCCCGCTTTTCTAGTTGCTCAATGGATTCAATATCTGATTGTTGTAGAAACTTCGCAAAAGGGGTAGGGACGGTGGATATCACCTTGTCCATTACCATAAGGTCTTGCAATTTATCAAAGTTTTTGCCCACTTTCGCCGCTCTAGTCCATTTATTAAATGTGCTCTGCACGTTAGAGATGTAATCTAAGAAGGTTTCAGTTGCTTTTGGCTTTATTTGGGAAAACTGAATTTGGTACCCAGTGGCATCTAAAAGAAAGTGTTGCATGATCCTATCGTGAATGCACTGATAATTGTTCCTTAGTTCTGTAGGTATAGATTCTATTACCTTTAATGGCTCCCCACTGAGGTTTCTCATGTAGATCATTGCCCAGTCCTCCAAAGGTATTTTCTGAGTCTTAAGTTGGAATTCTATATTCTCAGTCCATGCACTAATTGAATCCTCTACGCTATATGGTTTGATAAGGCCTTTATATTTACTAAACTTATTCTGTTCTTCTTGGCTCTTTTGTTTGCTAGAGGCTATCTGTATGTTTGAATCTACCTCCATTTCCTCCATCTTTAATTTAGTTTCTGCCTCTACCTGTATCTGCTTCTGTTTGGTGGCTTCCTCGACTTCTTTCAGCTCTTTTTGATGCTGCCTTTCTAATGCTCTTTCGTCTCTCTCTAGAGCAGCTTTTCTTTCTGTTTCTTCTCTGTCGAGCAGTTTCTTCTTTCTGTCGAGCTAATTCTTCTTTGTATTTTTGGTCTACCCATTTCTCTAATTTTTCACCAGTATGGCCAATTTCCTTGCCTGCCTAGATAACATCATTTAATGACGCCATTTTGTGGCTTTATGTTAGTTTAAAATGATATCACAGTAATTTTACACAATGGTTTGTAGTTATGTGTTAGTAGTTTACAATTTCACTGGAAAAAAAAAAGATGCGAGTTTAACATAGTGTATACCAAAATATTTTGAAAATATACTCATCTAATTCTTTAGAAAATACGGCTCTTGGGATGTTCCATCGCTTTCTTCCGACACAAAAAAATGTCGACTTGAGAACACAACGGATGCTTCTGTTTAATAGAGCATCAATACTTTAGAGACATGCATGTGCTGTAAATACATGTTTATATTTCATGCGGCTGATGAATGAAAAATGTGATTTAGATAATGATAAATGACGTTAATGAATGAATGCTATGATAGTCTGAATGATTGTCATGATTCGTAAGATGATTCGTCATATGACAGTCAATGTCGTCTTGTCTTCACTTTCTAACTTGTTTGGTATAACTTCGTTCTAAGGCTTCCGTTCAGTAGCTAATATCTTTGCTTTGTACAAAAAAAAACTTATTTTGCACAAATATTTAACTGAATATGATGAATGGTGACATTGATGGCTGTATCACACAAAATGAAATGTACACGATGGTTTGCTTGACAATATAAATTGATAATTGTATACATTTTCATTACTTTATGTAGAATAACACACTTTCTTAAATTTTCGTAAACTAACACAATTTGTAACTTAAACTCCCTTCATTGTGGTTCAAGCTCCACAATATGGTATGATATTAATTATCACGTAGTAATGGTGTTAATCACTCACGTTATTCACAAAACACAATTATTTCTGCCATTGTATGCAAAATAATTTACATTAGTTTTAGATAATTTTATAAAGAAATAATGTCGAATGGTGCTTGTTGACGTTGGTTCAGGAATTTCTGATACCAATTGCCTGTTGACGTTGGTTCAGGGACTTCTGACTCCAATTGGGGTCCTGCCTGTCAGGAACTTGCTTGCGACAGGTCTTTCAGGACTCCCCTACTTTTGCACCGCACGAAATAATAACTCGTGTCATTTGCAAAAGGAATGCAATTTATTTAGAGCTGGTAATTCACAAGCTCTGCGAGCGGCATACTTCATTGACATTAAACAACATGGTACGTTACATAGATGTAATGAAGTGGTGAGAATGATACTATTAATCACTAACTGAATCGAAAGCCTAATATTAACTATTGTCTAGAAACTTATAGCATTCGTAAGGAACACGTCTACTCTCTAGTCGTTTCAGTCCCGTCTGTCCTCACGCTACACATTGCGTGTTCAAACACGGACGCTGTATCCTCCGTGCATTAGCGAGTCTTGCGTGCATAGTGTCCCAGCACGCTGGCCCGTTAACTTGAGTAACCGGGTACTCCACGGTTACTCGTAGAGGCAAGCTTCCCAATGTCTTGGGGAAGCCCTCGCTCAACTGTACTCACCGCTCCCTTGGTTGACACAAGTGTGTCTCCTTGTGAGGCTATTTATAGCGCTGGTGTCTCTCCTGTCTGGTGTCTCCCTACTAGACTCTGTCTTAACTCTACTACTGGTATTCTTAACTCTCTAAACACTTATTGGAGATTTTGACAACTAATTCCCATTCCCATTTACTTGGATGTTAAATTGTGGTATTTTTTTCTTCTTGGAGACGACCATAATCTGTTTTCTTACAATTTAATTCTAGCCCTATTTGTTTACTGTGTACACTGAACTTTAATTTAAAGGACGCGCGAACAGTTATGTGTGGGTGCCCAAAGAAGAGTAGTGTAGAAACTCAGTGGAAGCGTAGATAACATTTAATTATTTCATTTTGACAAATTACACCAGAAATTAGTCATATACACATTCAAACTGACAAAATTGCGATCAACTCCGTCACTACTTTACTGTGCAAGTCCTCGTGATTCGATAATTCACAACAAGTAAATTTAAACTAACAAACATGAATCAATTACTCACAATGTTACATCTACAACTTACCGTCTAATTCCGTCGACACAAAATTAATGTTATTTGAGTGTTTTTTGCATATCCTTTACAGCACGTCGCAGTCAAACCCAGCATTTTTGGTTGTTTGTGTTTTCTTGACAAGTGCACGTTCATTAGTTTGCCATTGCTTTCTAAACGACCGGCCCTCCTAGCTTTGATTGGAAACCAACGCTATGCGGTCTGCTGCCAAATCACCCGCAGCTGTGTTTCGTACGCCGTATGCTGGATTACGAATTGCATTTGTAACTCCTTCGCCACAGAGTCGACATTGGTGCAGTCAATATATATAGTTGTTTCAATTAGTACAGAATGAAATTAATCCTCCAATGCAATGAGGATGATATGTCGACTACTAATTGACGGACTGACTGACTGACTGACTGCCTGACTGGTTGACTGACTGGTTGACTGACTGACTGGTTGACTGACTGGTTGACTGAATGACTGACTGCCTGACTGGTTGACTGAATGACTGACTGACTGACTGACTGACTGACTGACTGTCTGACTGACTGACTGACTAACTAACTAACTAATCCTCCATTGGTAGAATAAGAACCTTTATGGTATCCAGATGGTAATATTTAGTTCCCCGCAGTGCTACACCAACGAAGAAAACAGTTCTGCAAACGTTGGAGATGTAGTGTTAGAGAAATGTTGCAGTTCTTTTGTAGAACGCTGCGATCACTCCTAAATTGATTTTTAGGCAATTTTACGTTGAGTAATTTGCTATTGCTTTGTGTACGGAAAGTCAACATTTAAGTCCAGTTGACTGGTGTAGGGAACGGACCTGCTACCCCGACAATTGCATAAGGAAAATTAACTGATTAAATGCTGAAGGATAATTATCGCCAAACATGACCTCCCATGTGGACAGAAAGACGATATATCATCATACTGGGGTTATCGTGTTATTTGATTTGTTTCTTCGTATCTTCTGAAATGTCAATACTCAATTAATGGAAATGTACATGATACTACTTGTTAATTTGATTCGGTACCATGTTTGGTCCAAAACCTACGTTTTGTTCGGCACCGAATCAGTTAAGAGCGACCTTTGATACCATTTCGGCCATGCTGAAATCTAGTTTTAGAGAAGAAGGCTGAAAATACCTTGGGCAGCTAAAATTAGTATTCTAAATGTTCTTAAGAAAATCAGCATATAGAAAAATAACAACACATGCTTCTCTAGAATGTAAGATATGGAGAAGTATAATCATTCACTTCGTTTGGCAAGACTGATGACAACGGGCGATTGAATCGCCGACCAATATGTTGGTGAGCAATTGTACCAAACATGTTGCTATCATAGGCGATTAGAAGGAAGTAGAAATCCACTCACTTCGCTCGGACTTGACTTTGAGTTGGGCAGCCACCGTATTGTGTCCAGCAGACACGGCCGCACAGTTTCTGGCGTAGAGTCTGAACGTGGCATTCAACTCCACTTCTGCTGAATAGTACTCAATGTTGCCCTAATTTTAGAGTACATTAATGCTGGGTTGTGAGTAGAACATTTGATGCATTCTTATGATAAAATACATTCATGCTTGAATATGAGTAGAACATTGGATGCAATTTTATGTTAAAATATATTCATGCTTGATAGAGGGTAGAATACGTATAACTTCCTTTGAGTAAAATACATTCATGCTTGGACTTGAACATAATCTGTTATATCATTCTACACTGAAACTCAAGCCACATACAAACATCCAGAATACTACTTTACATAAGCGAATAACTATTAGAAATGAACAAAGATTAGTTTGCATAAATAGAAACATTACCTAGGCATTAATGAAAACAGTTTTAATGGGTATTCTGACAAATGAAGACGTATAGATATTTAATATAGTATATTCTCATATAAAATGTACATGTCTCTCCCCCCCCCCCTATCTCTCTCTCTCCCTCTCTCTCTGTCTTCTTCTTTCTCTCGTTCTCTCTCTCTCTCTCTCTCTCTCTCTCTCTCTCTCTCTCTCTCTCTCTCTGTCTTTCGTTTTATTTCACTTTCTCTCCACCCCCCTCTCTCTCTTTTGTCAATGAGCCTGTGATTGTGATTGAGTAAATGTATATGCGAGTGAGTGTGTATTTGTGTGTTACTGAGTGGGTGCATAACTGTGAGTTTGTGAAAATCGTGTAAGTATGCATGCAGGTATGCATGTGTGTATGTGTGTTTTTATGAATGTGTCTCTGTACGTGTGTATGCCTGTCTCATAACGTCGTAATATTCTTTGTTTATGTTTACAACATTCATTTGACAATGATTTTTTCCTATGTGAATGTAACATGCATTATTAATGAACGAAAGATTAGTGATTGGAAGGGCCGAATTTAAGACGGGCCTGCGTGCCCAACTTGTGACCATTTGAAAATAAAGTTCGTTAGTTCGTTCTCTCTCCCTCTCTCTCTTACTGTCTTTGTCCTTGGCTGACAATGTCTCCCTGTCTCTTAGCTTTTCTATCTACCGTGGCTCTATTTCCTGTCTGTCTCTCGTCTTCCCCTTTGTTTGTCGCTCTTTGTTTCTCTCTGTATCTCTGTCTTTGCCTGTCTGTCTTTGTTTTTGTATCTGTCAGTCTATGTTTGAATCTGTTCTTGCATGTATATGTCTAGCTCGTTGTATCTGTCTGTTCTCCATCTTTGGCTGTTTGCCAGTATCCTATCTTTAAGGTGCGTGTCTCACTCTCTGCCTGTACTTATCTTTACCTCTGCCTGTACTTATCTTTACCTCTGCCTGTCTCTATTTCTACCTCTGTATGCCTTTCTGCCTCTATATTTGTATATATCAGAGTCTCTTTCTTAACACCTAATTGTATGCGTATCTGGGCCTGTCTATCTCTTTGTCTCTGCCTTCACCTTTGTCTCTCTATCTTATCTCCGCATGTCTTTCTGATGTCTCTGTCTCCACATTTGTCTCTCTATCTTATCTCCACGTGTCTTTCGGATGTCTCTGTCTCCACCTTTGTCTCTCTATCTTATCTCCGCATGTCTTTCTGATATCTCTGACTTTATATTTGTCTATGTTTGCTTATCTTTGCCCCCCTCTCTATCATTCATTCATCCCTCTCTCACACATCCCTCCCTCTATAACTCACCTCTCACTCAATATACCCCTCTCACTCTCTCATTGACCTTTCTCTCTTTCACTCACCTCACTCCTCCCAATCTCTCATTCACCTTTCTCTCTCTCCCCTCTCTACCTCTCTCCCCCTTTCACTCTCTCTCTCTCTCTCTCACTCTCTCTCTCTCTCTCTGCCTGTCTTTACCTTTGTGTTTACCTTTCTCAGTCTCTATCTCTGTATGTCGCTCTGTTAACTTACCCTTCTAATGGCACTTAACGTGTCTTCCACCGTGATCCCCGAGGCAAACCTCTCCATGACATTATCCAGGTTCTACAGAACATCAAGTACTTGGTCAATAAAACTGGCAATGGAAACAATGTTTAACATCGATGACCTCTTCCACATACTCAATATAAGCCAAGGCTACGAAGATCGTTATTATTATTGCGCATCATATGGTCCATCACACATTCTAGACTATATGGTTCACCAGACACCACAAACTAAATGCTTCACCACACATCACAAACTATATGGTTCACCTCACACCATAGACTGATTCACCAGACACCACAGACTATATAATTCACCACACAAGTAGTGATTAAGTTCTAAACCCACGTATTTCAGCATCCAACATGGATGCGTATAGGTTTTATGAAGGAAATTTTTTGACGAGGTGGTTAAAAATGGATGCGGATTGTCTTTTTGGTGGTAAATGGCTGCCTGGTCTGGGTCAATGAATTTTTTGGTGGGAAGGGATTTTGTTCTGTAAAAGTAATTAAGGTAGTGCGGTGTATGAAGGTGGCGGGAATGTGAGCACGGATGAGGGGTGGAGCTGAAGGGGTGGTTGAAGGGAAACTCTGTAAGTTATATATTTTGGTTGGACGTGGTTACAAAACGTAGGAACGGGGTATATGAATGATCTGTTAAATATGTGGTGCTATACAACTATGCGTGGCGAGATGGCTGTAGTGAAAGCATAGTGTATAAACTTCCAAGGGCGGGTGTGACGGATCGGTGTGTATGGTCTTTGCCAGTGAAAATAAGACAGTGGAATACTACTACTCTTGTTTAGGCGGGGATAGTTGGTAAGAGGGCAGAGGTCAGAGGGCAGAGGTGGGTGTAATGAAAACGATAAACAAGGGTTCCAACCAGCACCACATGTATATTTACTCTCATAGTCGGGGGAAATTCTTAATGGTTGCCGGGTGTGGGAATGTAGTCTGTAAAAGTAATTAGTCGAAAGTAGGAAGGGGTAAAATGTTCGTGTCGGTACCAAGTGTGTTAAATGTGTGATGTTAAGTGTAGGGCGATAGTAGTGTCTTAGTGAAATTAAAGGGTGGTATATTCATAGTAGCTTCTTCACCGATTAGAAATCTTATAAAGTTGTAATGGATATGGTGTCATTTGGTGGTAAGGGGTGGGTACCAGGTATTAGTGGTCAACTAGGAGTGGTCGATATAGGGGTGGTCATAAATGTAATGGTTATTGATAAGAGGTGTAGAGGGTCACTTTCATCTGAAAAAGTTAAACATAAGAGTCTGGGCTTAGTAATATAGTGAGGGAGTCGTAGTTCTGAGTGGATGGGGTGATGTCCGCCGTAGTGGTGATGATTGTCGCTCGGGCCCGCAGAACACTGAAGAGGACTATCATCGAGTGTCAATACGGTTCATATGACCCAGGTGTTTGGACTGTTCCTCTAGGCAACCACAATATATCATCGTAATCGTCTACACGAGCCTCATTGTCTATAACAAATACATAAACAAAAAGACACGTACACATAAGCACACCCACACACACATCAAAAAGACATCAACAATACAAGTATACACATAACCACACTCACACATCACAAAGACATCAACCATACAAGTATACACATAACCCATACAATCAGGAACGCCTATACTTCTACATTCAGACAGACACGCGTACATATACAGAAGCAAACAGACAGACAGACACACAAGCACAACGAAGCATCCAGACAGACATCCATACAAACACACACACACCTACGTACATATACAGAAACAAACAGACAGACCTATGTATATATACAGAACCAAAACAGACACGCATACAGACATACACAGAAGCAAACACAGACAAAAACGAACATAGCGATTGGTGACCGAGAGTTAAAACTGTACTATGAGAACGACTACAGTCAAACACAAGAGCGCACACATGTACATTCAAGTACAGCCAAGACCAAGGATTCATACACACAAACTAACATACGGGAACGTGAAAGAGCGTTAACATTTACCATGAGACCAGCTTATCGTATCTAACCATTCCAAGTGTGATAGAAAAACCACACGGGTCCTACCAACAGAGCCGTGGAACGCGGTTGCTTCGGAGGCTATGTTAATGAGAATAACAGCCAGCCGTGTACTGCAGTTAGTACTAAAAACCCGCCAGAACCATACAGACAAATACACCTACGTACATATATAGAAACAAACAGACAGACACGCGTGCAGACATACACAGAATCATACAGACAGACACGCGTACAGACACACACAGAACCATACAGACAAATACACCTACGTACATATACAGAAACAAACAGACACGCGTATAGATATATACAGAGGCAAACAGACAGACACACAGGAAGATTGCCCGGGACCATCAACACACACGTTTCTTCACCAGGGCTACGTTCAAGAATTTCTTAATGAGAAAAACACGCGCTGGTACCACTAAAAACTTGATATGAATGGGGGTGAGCATCATGTTTTTATTGGTTGGTTGTCAAGGGAGTGAGTTTCACGTGGTAACCCACTTCTTGTCCCGAGAGACATCAACACTGACATATATATATATATATATATATATATATATATATATATATATATATATATATATATATATATATATATATATATATATATATACAGAGAGAGAGAGAGAGAGAGAGAGAGAGAGAGAGAGAGAGAGAGAAGAAAAACCATACAATGGAACAAAAAACATAATAAAACAGCGAAACAAAATTAAAAACAAACAAATAATAACATTTTCAAATGGATTTTATTGGTATAAAGCAGTGTTTCCCAACGTGGGGCCCACGCCCCACAAGGCTGCAATTTGACTGTTAAGGGGGGCAATTCGAAAATGGAAGAAATCGGCTGAATATAACAAAACGGGGAGACTTGAGACTGAAGTTAACTAAATTGGAACCTGACATAATATCTCTTTGCAGCAAGAATCAAGCGCAAGGATCTCACTAAATTTAAATAATAAATAATTACTAATAATTAAAATAATATAGAAAAATCTTTCATTAAAATTATTTTGTACTTGAATTTCAGTTCTCCATTATATGTTTTGAAAATTTACTTACTGTGTTTGCTCAATAATTACCTAGTGATTTCTTCCTAAAACCTATCATTCAAGTTTCTTTAGTGAACATTTCAATTTTTGAATATTAAAAATAATGTATATGTTGAGGGGGGAGGGCATGGGGCGGGGGAGGGGGGCAATATGAATTTTAGAAAGGCTTGGTACAAAAAAGGTTGGGAAACACTGGTATACAGCATTTACAACTGGGTTCGTTTACGATCCAAAGGGAGCAGATGGACTTGATTATTGTAGAAAGATGTCTGGTCTTGCAGAGGCCTGTCTTGACTGTCGGTAGACTGCTCTGGCTTATATGTAGCTTGGTTATCATAACTTAGATTCTCAAAAGCAGCTAGAATGTCAGACTTCATCGAGACGAGAGATTCAAACTCTGCTTTCGTAAGTTTAATTCCCACATTGGAAGGATACACCATCTCAGAATCATAATACTGATGTAGATGGAGTGTCGTCGTTCCTCTGTCTTGAGAAACGAATCAAGTTTACAAATCAAGGTAATCTTCACCGACACCAGAGATGGAGAATTCGATGGGTGCCCCATAAGCTAACGTGGCCAACGGATGAATCTCCACAAAATGTCCATCTTCCACGGCCGTCTGGGTGGGAGGCACACTAAACAGATCCAGACCAGAATGCAGACACTCGCATGACTTGGGATGAATTAACGCCATTATGAGAAAATATCCGAATGTCCCGCTTGGTGGTGATGTGTCTTATGAGTCGACGGCTTTCTGATGTTGGTTTTATTCTTTTACTGTGCTGACCTGGCGGGGCGGCTCGTTTTCGTTTCCTAACCCCACTACCCGATTGGTTGATGTGTTGAGCAGCGCCTTGGAGTAGTCGTTGACCAGCATCTCTGGCGTGTTCTTTGAAGGACTCACCAACATTTCTACCAGCTAGGGCATCTTGAGCCACTTGCAAACCCGTCCCCAGTCCTTCTCTCAATAGGGCTTTGCCACCAGTCTTCAACCAAGGAAGAATTGTGCGACCAAGACTACTAAAGAAACTACCAATTCCATGACGTCGCTGACTTCGACCACCCACAAAAACAGGGAGACCACTTCCAGCTTGATTGCAGAAATAGTCCTCGTACAGTTTGGGGTTGCGTTGGATTGGCACGTGCCTAACCATGGTTAGCCCAGATCAAACCGTTTGGTTGTTCGAAAATGAAACGTCACTACTGAAGTCCCACCTGTAAATGGGAAAGGTTTCCCCTGCTCGTCGGTTATATGAAGTTCAATCGTGTCAATGAAAATCGACTGAGGGCTACGTAATGTGGTTTGTCATACACCCTAAATACCGAGGTGGTAGATCTGTCTAGAACAGGTAGTGTCCGCAGTAATGGTACCATCACATCACCAACCACCCGCGAGGTGACAATATCGGAATAGACGAAGACATTTTTTGTGCCCTGATCTAAATCTACTTCACCCACACCAGACAGACTGGGTTCAGTCTCGGTGACATGTGTCGAGGGAAATTGTAAAATTTCTACCAACTTGTCACTAAGTCTAACTTCAGCCCCCTGCTCATATAATTGGAAACGAGCCTTATTCTCATTAAACGTTCCTCCCAGGCAACCGCGTTCCACGGGTCTGTTGGTAGAACCCGTGTGTTTTTTTTATCATACTTGGAATGGTTAGATACGATAAGCCGGTCTCACGGTAAATGTTAACGCTCTTTCACGTTCCCGTATGTTAGTTTGTGTGTATGAATCCTTGGTCTTGGCTGTACTTGAATGTACATGTGTGCGCGCTTGTGTTTGACTGTAGTCGTTCTCATAGTACAGTGTTAACTCTCGGTCACCAATCGCTATGTTCGTTTTTGTCTGTGTTTGCTTCTGTGTATGTATGTATGCGTGTCTGTTTTGGTTCTGTATATATACATAGGTCTGTCTGTTTGTTTGTTTCTGTATATGTACGTAGGTGTGTGTGTTTGTATGGATGTCTGTCTGGGTGCTTCGTTGTACTTGTGTGTCTGTCTGTTTGCTTCTGTATATGTACGCGTGTCTTTCTGAATGTAGAAGTATAGGCGTTCCTGATTGTATGGGTTTATGTGTATACTTGTATGGTTGATGTCTTTGTGATGTGTGTGTGTGTGTGTGTGGGTGTGTGTACGTGTCTTTTTTTGTTTATGTATTTGTTATACTCAATGAGGCTCGTGTAGACGATTACGATGATATATTGTGGTTGCCTAGAGGAACAGTCCAAGCACCTGGGTCATATGAACCGTATTGACACTCGATGATAGTTCTCTTCAGTGTTCTGCGGGCCCGAGCGACAATCATTACCACTACGGCGGACATCACCCCATCCACTCAGAACTACGACCCCCTCACTATATTACTAAGCCCAGACTCTTATGTTTATTTTTTTCAGATGATAGTGACCCTCTACACCTCTTATCAATAACCATTACATTTATGACCACCCCTATATCGACCACTCCTAGTTGAACACTAATACCTGGTACCCACCCCTTACCACCAAATGACACCATATCCATTACAACTTTATAAGATTTCTAATCGATGAAGAAGCTACTATGAACATACCACCCTTTAATTTCACTAAGACACTACTATCCCCCTACACTTAACATCACACATTTAACACACTTGGTACCGACACGAACATTTTACCCCTTCCTACTTTCGACTAATTACTTTTACAGACTACATTCCCACACCCGGCAACCATCAAGAATTTCCCCGACTACGAGCGTAAATATACATGTGGTGCTGGTTGGACCCCTCGTTTTCATTACACCCACCTCTCCCCTCTGACCTCTGCCCTCTTATCCACCATCCCCGCCTAAACAAGAGTAGTAGTATTCCACTGTCTTATTTTCACTGGCAGAGACCATACACACCGATCCGTCACACCCCGCCCTTGGAAGTTTATACACCACGCTTTCACTACACCCATCTCGCCACGCATAGTTGTATAACACCACATATTTAACAGATCATTCATATATCTCGTTCCTACGTTTTGTAACCACGTCCAACCAAAATATATGACTTACAGAGTTTCCCTTCAACCACCCCTTCAGCTCCACCCCTCATCCGTGCTCACACTCCCGCCACCTTCACACACCGCACTACCTTAATTACTTTTTCAGAACAAAATCCCTTCCCACCAAAAAATTCATAGACCCGGACCAGGCAGCCATTTTACCGCCAAAAAAATAAAATAAATCCGCATCCATTTTTAACCACCTCGTCAAAAAATTTCCTTTCATATACCCCGTTCCTACGTTTTGTAACCACGTCCAACCAAAATATATAACTTACAGTTTCCCTTCAACCACCCCTTCAGCTCCACCCCTCATCCGTGCTCACAATCCCGCCACCTTCATACACCGCACATTACTTTTACAGAACAAAATCCCTTCCCACCAAAAAATTCATAGACCCTGACCAGGCAGCCTTTTTACCGCCATAAAATAAATAAGTCCGCATCCATTTTTAACCACCTCTTCAAAAAATTTCCTTCATAAAACCTATACGCATCCATGTTGGATGCTGAAATACGTGGGTGTCAGCAACTTACTTGCGACAGGTAAATCAGGACTCCCTACTTATGCACGACACGAACCAATAACTCGTGTGGTTTGCAAAAGGATACATTTTTATTTAGAGCTGATTACAAACAAGCTCTGCGAGCGGAATACTTCATTGATAATCAACAACATGGTATGTTTCACAGATGCAATGAAGAGGTGAAAATAATGATACTATTTACTAATAGGAATCTAAAGCCTAGCTAACACTATTGTCGGATAAACTATATAAGGTTTCTAGCGAACACGTCTGCTCTCTATCCGTCCTTGTCCCAGTCTGAGCCACGCTTCTAGTTGCGCGTTCAACCACGGACATTCAGTCCTCCGTGCGCTGGCGAGTTTGCGTGCGTAGAGTCCCAGCACGCTTGGTCAGTTAACTAAAGTAACTGGTATTCTCCAGTTACTCGTCGAGAGGCGAGTTTCCTATACTCTTGGGAAACCCTCGCTCATAAGCACTCAACGACCTCTTAGTTGACACGAATGTGTCCGGTTGTCAAGCTACATATAGTGCCCGTGTCTCTCCTGTCTGGTGTTCCCTGTGTAGCTCCGTCTTAACTCTCTAAGCTCCTATGTAGATCTTTAACATTGGGTACAGAACTTACATCACTACTCACACAACACAGACTCGTTCACCACACATCAAAGACTACAGGGGTCACCACACATCAAAGACTACAGGGATCACCACACATCATAGACTACATGGGTCACTACACACCAGAGACTAGAGGGGTCACCACACACCATCGACTACACTGGGTCGTTGCACACTATGGACTAAAGGGTAACTGTACATAACGATGGTCCTCATACATAAACAATTACGTTTATATCGATTATCTCCATATGGTAAATAAATGCCGTGGTTGGGCAGTGGCAGCCGGAGGGGTGCAGTGGTTATGTGGTGGCATTCGCATCGATGACCTAGATGTTTTCACAGACCTGGGATCCTGGTCGTAAGTACGTAACGGACACTTTTACATGCCCTTTGACGTATTGGGCAAATACAGATAGACCCATATGTTCATAGACCAATAGGCACTGGATGGGTCATGCTGTCAGTATCACTCCGGCCGCCTTTACTTCCCAGGACATTTTCTCTCAGATTGATCCAACCTAAATTAACACTAGAAAATTCCATAGGGCATAAATGCGGCCGTGTGATTTGGCCAAATCAGCCTTCGAATAATGATTAGTCTGAAAATATAGAGTTAACACCATATACCGAATACGCGTCACTTTAGGTAGTACTCCTTTAGGAGTAGACCTCTATGGCACATTTGCCTTCAAGTATATAGAGCAAGTGAAGTCAATGGTCTTGCGCAAAATATGTTGGGGAAAGAGCAGACAGACAGACTGGTTGGATCTCCAATTTCTACCAAGCCCACTTAACCATACAGGTCAATATGCATGCGCTAGCCTGCCATCCCTGTACAGTGAAAATATTTTCAGAAATATTGAAAATATGGAAGGAATCAGAATTGGGGGACGTTGCATCAATAACATTAGATATGCAGATGATACAGTCTTGATTGCAGACAATGAACAGGACCTGCAAAATTTAGTAGATGCGGTTGTTACACACAGTGAACAACAAGGGTTAGAATTAAATTGTAAAAAGACACAGATTATGGTCGTCACTAGGAAGAACGAAATACCACAGTGTAATATACAAGTAAATGGGAATATTCTTCAACACGTGAATAGGTACAATTATCTCGGAACAGTAATAACATCTGATGGGAGATGCCTTGAAGGGATTAGAACAAGAATCGCCATGGCAAAAGTAGCCTTTAGCAAGATGAAAAACATACTGACCAATAAAAAGATGTCAATTGAAATGAGAAAAAGAGTGTTGAGATGCTACATAGAACCTGTACTTTTATATGGATGTGAAGCTTGGACAATGAGCAGCCAGGCTGAAAAACATCTGATGGCTGTAGAAATGTGGTTTCTGAGGAAAATGCAAAGAATACCATGGACAGCCAGAAAGACCAATGAACAAGTCCTTCAAGAAACAAATGAAGATCGTAAACTGATCAGAGACATTAGACGTAGACAGTCACAATTTTTTTTTGGCATGTTATGAGAAGAAATGATTTTGAGAACTTGGTGACAACTGGTAAGATCGAGGGGAACAGACCAAGGGGAAGACCTAGAAACAAGTATCTGGATGGCTTGGCCTTGTGGCATGGTCGAGACAGAAACACGGAACTGATCCACGACTCTGTTGATCGAGTGAGATGGCAGAACATGACCGCCCACGCTTACCGGCATGGCACATGATGGATGGATGGAGCCTGCCATACAGTCGCCGACTGTCAACGCGGATCACTATAACGGTCGAACACCCGACACTTAAAAGCATAATTACCTTTGAGCGCAATCGTGACAGTACACAGCCAGTTTCCACAGAACTCCTTAGAACAGCCTAGCTCTCTTTGCACCGTTTTCCCCCTGTTCAAATTGGTACGCACGGTGCTATGCAATTCCTTTTTGTGAATCAGGGTGCACACAACTATAATATTCGGATCTATTCTAGCTTAGGACAACAAGAAAGGTATCTCCACACTGGGTTTTCCTGGTGAGAAATCACTTAGTACTCCCACCGGATACCATAGACGCGAGCAGAATCTCAGGCGTTTCGCTACAGGAAGCTTCTTCCAAGAGACCTGGGGAGCTACAGGCCAGGAAAAGATACCTGGTTAAATGCAGCCACTTTTGCCTTTGATGTTTATGAGGGGTTCCAAAGTAGAGAGGAAACGATAGCGGCAGCGCTTGATCTCGAGGATACAAACAATAGAGTTCGATATGATATTTCGATGACTGCACTGATGGAGAAGGGGGTCAATCCCTGGTTGATGAACTGGATAGCAGTCGTCCTGCATTCTCGTCGGGTTGCTTTCCCTCTGGGTGCATGGACCTTAGAGCCACATATTTTAACTTCGGGACTGCCATAGGGATCTGCAATCTCACCGGTGCTCTTAAACGTGTATACGAGCTAGATTGCAAACCTAGAAGCACCTGGGGTTGGAAGGATACTAACATTTGCAGATGATATTCTTGCATATGGGCAGGGGAGAGATAGGGAGCAAATAGTCCCGGAGCTATAGGCGACAGTAGACAAAGTGATTGACTGGTGCTCTGAAATTAGTGCTGTCATTCACCCGGAAAAGGCGGCTGTTTTGTGGTGCTCTCTGGACAACAGGATTGTGAGAACTGATGTTCCAAGCCTCGCGATGGATGGTAGAAGCGTCAACATGAGAACAAACTGAAGTATCTGGGAATCACATTTGACAGGAGCCTGTCCTTCAAGGACCATGTGGAGACGGTTGTGACAAGGTCTCAAAAGGGACTAAATGTACTTAAAACTATAGCTGCAATGGACACAGAGCAGAGAATGCTTTTCACACTATACCAGTATTTGATCCTCTCAGTGACTTATGGACTAGGACTGTTCACTGTCTCAAAGAGTCAGCTGGTGAAATTAGAGCGCATACAGAACGAAACTATGCGGGTCATTCTGGGATGCACCAGAGACACTCCAGTAGTGTGTATGCGTTACATCCTTGGTCTGCCGACTGTTGCTAGTAGGCTCAATGTGATGCAGGCGTAGGCATACCTCAAAGTAGCTGCAGACACAGATCACCCGTTGCATGAGACGCTGGACGTAGTTAAGGGTCAGAGACTGATAAGAGGGAAATCATGGATGGCTCAGGCGGAGGATACGATCAGACAGGTGTGCCTCTTGGAGAACATTAGGCGAGGATATGAGTGGGTCAGAATGCCAGCGGAGCAGTCAGACTAGTGCAGAGTTATAATCACATTGAGCCGAGAGTGCAGGGAGTGGCCAGCAGGGACCACGGAAGTGGAAATCCAGCAACTAATTCAGGATAATGCTCGGCCGGGTGATATGATTATCTACACAGATGGGTCGGTGTTGAGAGGTAAAAGAAGTGCATGGGGGTTCTTAGCAAAAGCTAATGGTCGACGTCTGGTGCAGGAGAGCCTGGCATATGATACCACAACATCTAGCTTAAGAATGGAGGTGGAGGCGGTCAGTGCAGCTGGATGGAGAATACAACACACACACACACACACACACACACATCGTGATTGTAACTGACTCAGAAAGCATGCTGAGGAAGATGAGGACAGTGGCTTGCTTCCCTTCGGAGGTCACGGGTGGCAAGCATCGCCAAGCATCGTCGTTTCTCCTGGGCATGCCGGTGTGTTGGTGAATGAACAGGCGGACAGATTGGCTGGCTGTGCAAAACTTGATGGAGTATTGATGCATGACAAGGCAGACGTGGTCGCGGCCTTGTGGGAGCACGTGTTCACTTCGGAGGAGCAAATGGATTACCATAGTCTGGCAAGAATGAGACAGCGAGGAGTGACGAGGGGATCTGGCCAACGCTCGACGCTCAGAGGAAAGGCAAGACGGACATATAATCAGATTCCTACTGGTACTATTCGTGTTGGAACTCTTCGCTGGCTGCTGAGGATCGGGACGGAGCGCTTATGGGAATGCCCCGAATGCTGTGATGTCGGTTCCTATATCACTCTATAAATCAATCGATCAATCGATCAATCAATCGATCAATCAATCAATCAATCAATCAATCAAAATCAGACTGCCCAGTCAACCTATGACACCAGACTGCCCAGCTAACTGTCAGAATCTCTATGTTTAAGACCCTGACACTAACCCATGTTAAGACTTACTTTTAGAGCATATCCTGGCTTGATATAAGGACTGGTGAGTGGAGGCATTCTGACTGGCGGTGCTTTGATGATCTGCAACAAGAACCGCATTACATTCGACACTTCTTCTTCTTCTTCTTCTTCTTCTTCTTCTTCTTCTTCTTCTTCTTCTTCTTCTTCTTCTTCTTCTTCTTCTTCTTCTTCTTCTTCTTCTTCTACTACTTCTTCTTCTTCTTCTTCTTCTTCTTCTTCTTCTTCCTTTACGAGCACCTGATTCGCTAATCAGTCTTTGGCGATCATGTTTTATTAGTGTTACTTACATGATTATTATTATTTGTTGTTCTGGTGTTCACGTGCATGTTTCTCTGTCTTCACCTGCCTCTGATATTTAGCATACTCCTACATAAGGCTAATTTCTGTTTTTCACTTTGTCTGTTAATATGCTATACTTTTGTATGGATGTGAAGCGTGGACAATGAGCAGTCAAGCTGAAAAATAGCTGATGGCTGTGGAAATGTGGTTTATGATGAAAATGCAAAGAATACCACGGACAGACAGAAAAACCAATGAACAAGTCCTTTAAGAAACAATTGAAGATCGTAAACTGATTAGAGTCATTAGACTTAGACAGTCAAAATTTGTTTGGCATGTTATGAAAAGAAATGACTTGGAGAACTTGGTGACAACTGGCAAGATGGAAGGGAAGAGACCAAGGGAAAGACCTAGAAGCAAATACCTGGATGGCTTGGTAACGTGGCATGGTCGAGACAGAAACACGGAGCTGATCCACGACTATGGTGATCGAGTGAGATGGCAGAACACGACCGCCCACGCTTACAGGCATGGCACATGATGGATGGATGGTTAATATGCTCATCAAATGTCATGTTAATGTTGAATGTTTGTAGTGTAGTGCAGGTAGAATGTTTGTGTTGTTGTTTGTCATGTCAATTATCGCCTTCATCGTAGACGGACATCTCCATTAGAGCGCCAGTTTCCTCTCATAGATCCCACAAGTAATCATAAGTAAGGCGGCCGGACTAGGCAAGTACCAGAGAGCCAAGAGGTGAAGTAAAGACTGGCATTGGGTAGGACACACCCAGAGACAACATGACAATTCTATCACTAGAAAGGTCTTTGTTTAGAATCACAGGGTAAAATAAACAGGAAAAGACACAAAAACACACGGATAAGTAAAGTTTAGGTATAAATGACTAACATGGAAGGGACAAGAACGGAGATGTATTGGATAGTTACAGATAGTATAGGGTGGAGTTAGTTGTTGAGTCTATGCCCCAATGGGGGATGAAGGGCAAAAGTAGAAAAAAGGGAGCTGGTGTGATACTGCCCACATAATACATTGAGTGCCGATGGATGTATATAAATATGGGGTCTGCGTCATACACCAATACTCCTCATTGCATGTAAGATTGCCCTTCACACTTTGTTAACTATAGGAACAGGCCAAGAATGATGGCACCAGGACAGCTATGGGAAACAATGAAAATGTTATGTATAGAGTGGAATAAAATAAAACATTACAACGGATACTAAAGTTGAGTTGAGTTTAGTTTAATTAAGAACCGACATCACTGCACTCAAGACATTCCCATACGTACTCCGTCCCCTCATTCAACAGCCAGCGAAGAGTCATTTTCTCCCCGCTGGCTGTTGTCAAAGGTATCGAACAAAAAGCAGGTACTCGTTGCTTCGGCGATAATTATTTTTATTTTCCATAGTTAACGGATACTAAAACTTGCACAAAAGATAAAACCGAAACACGCATAACAAAAATACCAAAAGTGCAAAACAAAACAGATTAGAAGGCACATTAACGAAACGAATACTATTGAATCAATATAGCAAGGCCACACACACCACACGGTAGAAATAACAAATTAACACAACCCTATCAGCAACACAGCCACATATTGAATTAGACTGCAACGCATACCGAGTGTATAGTAAACAAAAATTTGCTATCAGCAAAACCAGAACTTGAGCTTAAATGCAATGTTTACCGAGGGATAGTGAAAACAAATTAACACACTTATGTTATTTTTACAGTGTGTTACTGGGCTACCGAATAAAACGTAAACGGTACTACGTGCTTTTCATTAGCGCCGAATGTTGGGCGGTACTTACCTATACCGACACCCCACATTGGGCGAACGGCTTCGGGTGGGTTAGAGCAATCAGAAAGGCACAACAAACCTTATCCTGATGCGAGGAAATGCAACCTAAAGACTAAATGTCATGGCAGCACAGACCAGGCCCTTGGTCGTCAACTGGTCTAGGATCGAAACTCTGATAGGCGGACAGTCAGACCATTGCTTTGCTGATCCGGCAGCTTCTGCAGCTTGTCTTGTTCCAGATGTTTTGGTGTTACCTTTCCTTGGGAGTAAACTAGGCAAGCTGAGAGAGGGATCATGCTGAATGGGCAACACATGGTCTCTACAATTCAGCCCAGGTTTTATGGCATGGAGAGGTTAGGATGCCTTTTTCTTTAAGCACTATAACCATCAGAAGACAAGATCGAAAATAGAGGCAATAATGCAAAACAATTCATTGGGCAAATGGCACCAATACCATAGGCCAAACACATATCAGTAGATTCTAAAACGACACTCATCAATGCCACGAATGCCAAAACTGGACAATGACAGAAACAAAGAAAAGAAAAAAAATTATAGCAACGGAAATGAGATTCCCGAGATACAAGATGATACAAGAAGAGAGCAAAATCAGAAATGAAGAAATCAGGGTAAAAGTGTGTGTGTGTGTGTGTGTGTGTGTGTGTGTGTGTATATGTATATGTATATGTATATATATATATATATATATATATATATATATATATATATATATATATATATATATATATCAATCATGTGCCATGCCGGAAAGCGTGGGCGGTCATGATTCGCCATTTCACTCGATCACCAGAGTCGTGGATCAGCTCAGTGTTCCTGTCTCGTCCATGCCATGTGGCCAAGCCATCCAGGTATTTTCCTCTCGGTCTTCCTCTTGGTCTGTTCCCTTCGATCTTGCCAGCTGTCACTAAGTTCTCCAGTCCATTTCTGTTCTTGTGAAGCAGAAGCAGATTCAGCAACAACACACATATATATATGTGTGTGTGTGTGTGTGTGTGGGTGGGTGGGTTGGGGGGGGGGGGGTATAGCAGAGCTAGATTTAATTAGGGAGCAGCAAGTTACATTATTCGGCCATATAACTAGTCTACTAACTAACAATATACCACTAGCAATGACGTACAGACCAAATGGAACAAGAAGAAGAGGTCAACCGTGTAAACAAGGGACAGAGGGAATAACAGAGTGTACGGGAATCTCAATATATGAAGCCCATAAAAGGGCACTCTCCCGCTGTTTTGCTTCACCTAGACACCGCAAGGTACAAGAGGAACGAGATGAGATGAGATTTTTTACGAAATGGTATGGGTGTCCGTCGTTAATAAACAATGGCAAACTACTAAACGTAAACATGCCAAGAGATCATAACAAAAAAAATGCGGCTGTTGACTGCAACGTCCTGTAAAGGATATGCAACCAACTTTTAACTACTACTGCTACTACTACTACTACTACTACTACTACTACTACTACTACTACTACTACTACTACTACTACTACTACTACTGCTGCTGCTGCTGCTGCTGCTGCTACTACTACTACTACTACTACTACTACTACTACTACTACTGCTGCTGCTGCTGCAGCTGTTGCTGCTACTACTACTATTGCCGACACCACGCCACCAACACTACTGCTGTTACAATTACTAATACTACTACAATAGTAGTAGTAGTAGTAGTAATAGTAGTAGCAGCAGCAGTAGTAGTAGTAGCAGTAATAGTAGTAATAATAGTAGTAGTAGTAGTAGTAATAGTAGTTGTAGTAGTAGTAGTAGTAGTAGTAGTAGTAGTAGTAGTAGTAGTGATTGTAGTAGTAGTAGTAGCAGCAGCAAAAGTAGCAACAGTAGTAGTAGTGGCAGCAGCATTACTGTCAGTAGTGGTAGCAGCAACAGTAATAGTAGCAGCAGTAGAAACAGTAGTAGTAGTAGCAGCAACAGCAGCAGCAGCAGCAGCAGCAGTAGTAGTAGTAGTAGTAGTAGTAGTAGTAGTAGCAGCAGCAGCAGCAGCAGCAGCAGCAGCAGCAGCAGCAGCAGCAGCCGCCGCAGAAGCAGATTCAGCAACAACATCAATAATAGTAATAGATACCTCTGAAGTTGGAGTGGTTTCACCTGATGTCGAGGGACACTGTTAATTTGGAAAACTAATCTACTCGCAACATGCAGTCCAGCCCTACTAGAAGTCGTGAGCATTATTCTGACATATCTTTGGTGCTTCCGTCGTCTTCACAGTCTTGGCATGTTGTTATCATAACAATTACCTACGAACAAGAACGGAATTTGATTCATGATGGTAGCACCTCCGCAATTTATTTTTTGTTTTGTTTTTGTTTTTGTTTGTTTTAGTTCAATACTAAAGAACAAACATTTATCAAAAACTACTAAGAAATCACTTTACAACACAATCTTCCTACCAACTCTATGCTACCAATGCCAAACCTGGACAATGACAGAAAAAGAGAAAAGAAAAATCACAACAACAGAAATGAAGTTCCTTAGAAGAATACTCAACGTATCAAGAAGAGAGAAGATCAGAAATGAAGAAATCAGGACTAAAGTGGGGGTTAAAGCAGCACTAGATTTTATTAGAAAGCAGCAAGTCAAATGGTTTGGCCATGCAAGTAGGTTACCAGTCAACAGCATACCACAACAAGCAATGATGTACAGACCAGATGGAAACATAGGAAGAGGCCGACCACGTAGCCGTTGGACGGATGGAATAGCAGAGTCCATGGGAATATCGATATATGAAGCCCATAATCGGGCACTCTCACGATGTTTACACTTCACAAGAACATGAGTTGAGATGAGTGTTGCGCACTTGGTGCACACTGGGAGTCACTGTCATGATATGGCTGGCAGGCGACGATCCTGATGGATTAAACGACAGAAACAGTTATGTGAAAAGTGACGGTACTGTAATTTTCAAAAAGACAGCGATCGGGACTTCAAACACTGGCCGTACGTATTGGACACGGAACGGAAGAATTGTCTACCGGGAAAGTTCAAAGACAAGAGTCCGTATCGGACTCTACAGAGAATCACCGGTGCCCAGGAACATCGTTTACCTCCGGGAAGTTCGGAGCGAGATCAAACAGTGATCGCATGGAAATACGGTGAACAGAGTCCTTTGATCAAACGGAGAAACACGATGGAACAGGGGATCGTCTTTAGTATAGACGATGATCAGTACGGTGTACGGAGATCAAAACAACCAGGGAATAGAACAAAGGCTGAGGGTTAAGAACAAAACAAGTGACGTAGTCCAGCCCAGAACTTTGGACTGAATTGACTGTTGTAACATCAGTTGAAGGTGGCATTTAAGACTGGCGGGTGTGGAGTTAATTGAGTGCCGAAATTTAATATATATCACTAAGTCTAGGTTGTGTAAAGTCGACCCGCACTTTTCCTTTATGGAATTAAGTGGTGTAAATCTAGGCCGGAATTAGTAAATAGGTGATTATATATATATATATATATATATATATATATATATATATATATATATATATATATATATATATATATATATATATATATATAGAATAAAAAGCTAGCATAGGGAAGTTTCGTGTGTAAACGTAGTATAGAGATTCGACAGCATTAGGCTGAAGAGTAATTTAGATTGTGTAGAGTAAGGTGGTCGTACAGTCAGAAGGATACGTCTATACTAGGATTATGTGCTGTGCTTTAGCGTGTCTTTATTTTACCTGGTATAGGGTAAAGTGCTGAAATACTCTGTCTTATAAAAGAATATAGCTCCAATAGGATCTATAGCGGGTATGTACTGAATAAGGCCACTTAACTACATTCACATATCATAGGTCGGAGTTGATTTCTCTCACAAGCTGTTGTTTTACTCAACAGGTTCCCTGCACTTGTCAATTAAGGTAATTACCTATCTGAGCAGAAGAAATTGGTAATGCTCGGAGAAAGTGATACAGAATATCAAGTGTGACCCTGTTTTAAAAAAAGAAGTGCATACCAGTGTGAGTCAAGTTGACCAACGAAACAGAAGCACTCTAATGATGTCATATAAACACTAGAAAAAGGAAAAGACGATAAGTAAGGTTTTTTTCATGAAGGACAATCCTCAGTGTATAGCAGAGATATTGTTGGACTGGTGTTTATAACTTTTCAATACCAGGAATATATTACCGATCGTGGTGTTTTGGAAACAGAAAGGACCCTAAGTAAGTGAAGCAAACATTGATGATCAGATATTCATTGAACTATAATAATTTCCCATTGAACGGATTTATACATGTGATGTGACTGACAAAAACTAACAAAAACAAATCCGTGGATACTATATTATTTACGAGTTTCCAGAACAGAGTGGGAAGAAAAATCATCATCCTTCAGAGAGAAGCAGCCGGGTGAGAGATTCTACGTATGTGCTGTGTGAGGTTGAACGGCTGTATGATGATGACAAACTCTGATACTGATCCGAGCGTATATTCTGTCACACTTTCAAGATGGATCACATCACATATATTCACACACCTACCTTGCACACTCAACTGACACTTTTCTGCAATAAATGTTTTATCATTTTGTTCGAAACCTGTGTTAGTGGAGGTATGTGCTGAAGGAACGTGAAAGTGGGGTATTGTCTGTTGAAGAGAGAGAGAGAGAGAGAGAGAGAGAGAGAGAGAGAGAGAGAGAGAGAGAGAGAGAGAGAGAGAGAGAGAGAGAGAGATTAAAAGATTTTAAAAATAAAAGGGGGGTGTAGACAAAGGTCCACCAGCAGAGGAAAACCTAGGCAAGGATAATTAACAGGTGTGCTTGTTGGTACCACTTCCCCCCCCCCCCCCCCCCCCCCAGGGACGACAAGCGACAGTCACTTTGTTGCTGTGTGTTTTCGGTGCTATGTGCACAGAAACGTAATTGCAGTAGTATTTACAGATATACTTCTCTGACAGAACTCTATATACTGCTCAGATTCATCGTAAGTACATAGTTTTTTAACATATAACCTGCATAGTTGGATACCCCTTGAAATTAAAAATCCAACGATACCTTATTCAAGTCTGTAGGTCAATTCTAAGCTGAGAAATTAATTTTAGTGTCTTAGTTTATTATTTTACAATAACTTGAAAGAATAAGCGGAGTGCGTGTGGTTGGGTGATAAGTGTTTGGCTGTGTTGTTGGTGGTGTCTAGATATGGGTGGGTGGGTGGGTGTGTGTATGAGGATGTGGGTGGGGGTGTTTAGGTGGATGGTAGGAAGTATGTGGGTGTTGGTGGGAGGGGGGTTGTGTGGGTTGGTGGGTGGGGAATGTGTATGTGGGTGGGTGGGTGCTGGGTGTGTAAGGTTGGAGGATGAGTGTTGGCTGGGTGTTTGGAGGTGTGTGGATATGGGTGGGTGGGTGTGGTCTGGGGGATGGGTGTGTTTTGGGGAGATTGTGTGGGTGGAGTGTGTGTTAATAGGGAAGGGTGGGTTTGTGGGTGTTTGCGTGGGGGTGTGTGTGGATGAGTTGGGTGTGTGGATGGGTTGTGTGGGGGATGAGTGCGGGTGAGTGGGGGATATGTATGGCTGGGTGAGGCTGTGTGGGTGAGTATGTGGGAGGCTGGGATGGTTGGGATGACTGATGGTGGATGGAGGGTGTGTGTATATGGGTGGGTGATATGTGCGGGTGGATGAGGCGTGTGTGAGTGGGTGGGGGTTGTATGTGGGTGGATGTGGATGTGTGTGGGTGGGTGGAGGTGTATGTGGGTGGAAAGAGGATGTGTGGGTGGGTGAGGGATGTGTCTCATAACTTTGTAATATGCATTGTTCATGATTACAACACTAACTAACTAACTAATTAACTAACTAACTAACTAACTAACTAACTAACTAACTAACTAACAAACCAACAAACAAACAAACTAACTAACTAACTAACTAACTAACTAACTTGCTAAATAACTAACAAAAAAACAAACAAACAAACAAACAAACTAACTAACAAACTAACTAACAAACTAACTAACTAACTAAATAACTAACTAACTAACTGGCTAACTGACAAACTGACTGACTCACTGACTGACTGACTGAACGACTGATTGACTGACTGACTGACTGGCTGACTAACTGACTGACTGACTAGCTAGCTAGCTAGCTAGCTAACTAACTAACTAACTAACTAACGAAAGAACGAACGAACGAACGACCTAACTAACTAACTAACTAACTAACTAACTACCTAACTAACTAACTAACTAACTAACTACCTACCTACCTACCTACCTACCTACCTAGCTAGCTAGCTAGCTGGCTGACTGACTGACTGACTGATTGACTGACTGACTGACTGAACGACTGATTGACTGACTCACTCACTGACTCACTGACTGACTGACTAACTGACTAACTAACTAACTAACTAACTAACTAACTAACTAACTAAGAACTAACTAACTAACTAACTAACTAACTTACTAACTAACTAACTAATTAACTAACTAACAAACTAACTAACTAACTAACTAACTAACTGACTAACTAACTAACTAATTAACTAACTAACTAACTAACTAACTATCTATCTAACTAACTAACTAACTAACTAATTAACTAATCACTAACTAACTAACTAACTATCTAGCTAACTAATTAACTAACTGACTAACTAACTAACTAACTAACTAACTGACTGACTGACTGACTGACTAACTAACTGACTGAATGACTGACTGAATGACTGATTGACTGGCTGACTGGATGGCTAACTAACTAACTAACTAACTAACTAAACAACTAACTAACTAACTAACTAACAAACTAACAAAGAACTAACTAACAAAGAACTAACTAACTAACTAACTAACTAACTGACTGACTGACTGACTGACTGACTGACCGACTGACTGACTGACTAACTAACTGACTGACATACTGACTGAACGACTGATTGACTGACTGACTGGCTGACTGGCTGGCTAACTAACTAACTAACTAAAATAACTAACTAACTAACTAACTAACTAACTGACTGACTGACTGACTGACTAACTAAAATAACTAACCTAACTAACTAACTAACTAACTGCCTAAACTAACTAAACTAACTAACTAAAATAACTAACCTAACTAACTAACTAACTAACTAACTAACTAACTAACTAACTCGCTACCTAACTACCTAACTAACTAACTTATATAACTAACCTAACTAACTAACTAACTAACTAACTGACTGACTGACTGACTGATTGACTGACTGATTGACTGACTGACTGACTGACTGACTAACTCGCTAACTAATTGCTATAGATGATGGTGTTGATGATGATGATGATGATGATGATGATGATGATGATGATGATGATGATGATGATGATGATGATGATGATGATGATGATGATGATGATGATGATGATGATGATGATGATAAGTTTCCCTCGGATTATTATTTACCAAAATTAGGAATGAGTGAATTTAAAAAAAAAAACGAAGACACTTTTTCTAGAAAAAAAAAAAGATGATTTTACAACTCCTTGAATCTGTTTCTAGACCTGCCAGTGCAACGCGGCTAGTGAGGCCTGTTGTTATCTACTCAGAATTCCCGGAGCGAAGTGGCTGTTATTGAAGTAAGTAATTTCATACATCGAGTAGTTTGTGAGGGCGATCACACATTCATAGCAAAATCAGAAGCAGAAGTACAAGATCACATCAACAGTCTAAACGAAACGTGTAGGGAACATAACACGAAAATTAGCAAAAGTAAAATAGAAGTAATGACTATGACCAAAGAAGAAGAAGGAGAAAAAACAAAAACGATTCACCTAAACGAAAACCCCCTGAAACAAGTAAAGAGCTTCAAGTACCTAGGAAGCATACTATTTGAAACTGGCAAATCAGAAGACGAGATCGAAAATAGATGCAATAAGGCAAACCAACTCATTGGACAAATGGCACCAATACTAAAGAACAATCATGTATCAATAACTACTAAGAAAGCACTTTACAACACAATTTTCCTACCAACTCTATGTTACCAATGTCAAACCTGGACAATGACAGAAAAAGAGAAAAGAAAAATCACAACAACAGAAGTGAGATTCCTGAGAAGAATACTCAATGTATCAAGAGGAGATAAGATCAGAAATGACGAAATGAGGACTGAAGTGGGGTATAGCTGCACTAGATTTTATTAGAAGGCAGCAAATCAAATGGTTTGGCCATGCAAGTAGGTTACGAACTAACAGTATACCACAACAAGCAATGATATACAGACCAGAGGGAAGCAGAGGAAGAGGCCGACCACGTAAATGATGGACGCGGGGAATAACAGTCCATGGGAATATCGATACATGAAGCCCATAATCGGGCACTCTCCCGCTGTTTATACTTCACCTCGACATCGCAAGGTACAAGAGGAACATGATGAGATGAGACAATTCCAGAGCTCGCTGTCATTTTCTCCTCATGAAATCACCATGGCAGTTGTTTTTAAACTGTTGTTAAATATTTCTCTTCCTTACCCCTGCATCCTGCCGTGTGCTTTAAACTAAGGAAGTTCGCCTTAGCGAAACGTCAATCTCTGTTACACATGCACACATTAATCATGATGTTACTCTTGATGAGTATGAAAAGATTAGTTGAATGCATATCATATTTGTGTTAAACTAAACGTTTAAGAAGCATAATCTTAAGCATAACACATTCCGTAAGTTTAACAATCACGCTTTCTTAACCTTATCACATTCACACAGTATCAGCTAGAGTATCGTGTCGCTCTTTAATTTATTAAAGAAGTTCTAAAACACGGTTTTAACTGATGACATACACGTATGCGTTATAATTTCCTTAACGAAAATGTTGATAACGAGTAAGAAAGATACAGGACGTCGCAGTCAACACCAGCATGTTTGCTGTTGTGATCTCTTGGCAAGTGTACGTTCAGTAATTTGCCATTGCTTTCTGAACGACCGGCACCCGTACCATTTCGTTAAAAAAAAAGCCAACGCAATGCTGCCAAATCACCAAATTTTTGAACGCTGGTAACCACTACCAACTTCGTCCGTAATTCCTTTGCCACGGATTCGACTATGTTAAAGTACCGGGCAGAAATAAACTCAAAAACATACACCAGGCTTTCTGGTGACATCGCTCGATGTCCTTGTAAGGCATGTACATGTGTTAGTGCGTGTTGATTCTCCCCAGTATAATAAAATACTTATGTGTTTCATTAACATGTTGACACTTTACTCACGTTTACATTATGAAAGCAGGATTGGCCAACATTCTCAGACATGTAGCACAGAAACGATTTCCAGACTTTGTTATATTAATAGCCATATGGTACGGCTTGGTGCCAGGTAGACCTTGGAAACACCTGGTTACAAGGCACCCCGGGATCCTCGAGTCGGGTGATATCGGACTGCGCTGCATTTATTAAACATACACATACAAACACAATGCGATTATTCAACATTTATTTTATTTATTTAATTTAAAAAATCAAAGACGGGGACCGTCAGTTGGAATCCCCCCTCCCCCACTCTCCCCCACCCTCAGGACATGTTGGTGTGTTGGGAAACGGGCAGGCTGACGGATTGGCCGGGTCTGCACCGCTTGGTGGGGCACTAGTGCACGAAGAATCATATGTGGTCAGACCTCTGTGGGATCATGTGAATAATGTGGAAGAATAACCACATCATTATGACCTGGAGAGAATGGCGCAGCTGGGAGGGCCGAAGGATCTGGCAGACACTTGATACTCTATAGACACATAATTTTTTATTTGTTTCTTTTGTCTTTTCACTTGCTCATTTTGAACTCAAGCGTAGTCCATAAACACTACTTCTAGTAGTGCTGGGCTGAATTTAGTGTGTGGATTAGCTTTCCTATCAACAGTGTCCCACTCCGACTTCAGAGGTACTTGTAATTTACGTCTCCAAGTCAAGGACAAGTCAATATTTTAGTCCAACAGACCGGTCTAGGGGTTGATCCCCTTACAACGGCATCAGTGCCATAGTGCGATGCCTAATAATTACGTCATAGCAATTGAGTGGAGAATCCTAGAAGCTAAATGCTTAGAGAAACTTGGAGAAGTTGTCAACAGAGAGAAAAACGTCGTTTGACAACAGGACAGACTTTGTGGCCGTGTATCTTGATTCTTGAAGAAAGATTCTTGTCACTTATGGATTGAAACTTTATGTTTATGCCACTTCTGGATAGAAACGTTATATTTATGACACTCCTTGTTAGGAACAAGTAATAGAAAGTTATAGAAAACCATAGATACAGCTGTAAGTGAAAAACTTAGCTCAGCTTCATTAATAGGAACAGAAATAATGGCGATATCATAGAAACGTTCGTCCTTAAATTTCTCATTAAATTCGATGGTATTAATTTGTGGCATGCATAGCAATTCTAGTGTCTGGGCACAAAAAAGACATCAGATAGAAGATGCATCGCATAGATAAAGAACAAGACAAACATAGAAATTCAAATATCTAGGCACATAGATGACATCAGTTGAATATGTGTCACAGAGATAAACAACATAACAGGAAACTCACACAGCACAATTGTATAAAACAGAGACCATCTTATGCATTAAATCATGGTCATTGGATGTAGTAAAAGAACTCTTCCATGTTATACAGAACCAGTTAAAAGTTAGTTACATATCCTTTACAGGACGTCGTAATCACCTCCATTTTTTTTTTACTGTGATTTAAAAGTCAAGTTTACGTTTAATAATTTGCAATTGTTTTCTGAACGACCGACGCTCGTAACATTATTACAATTCAATACAAGGTGATCTACTTCCAAATCGCAATTAGCTAATTTCGAACGCAATATGCGGGATTGCGAACCACGTTTGCTAGCCACTAGCCACAGAGGACAACTGGTAAACAAGCAATATCCCCTGAGGCCTCGGAGATGCTGCTTTACGCGACATTGTTGACAACTCTTTGTGAGGTCTCGATTCCAATCTGTGAGCTAAAATTGATTATTTTCATAAAATATGAGACCTATCCCAGTGCAGACCTTGAGCATGAACCTTGAGAATGGACTTGAGTATAGATGTTGAGTATGGATGTTGAGAATGGACGTTGAGTATGGAAGTTAAGTATGAACGTTGAGTATGGACGTTGATTATGGACGTTGAGTATAGAGGTTGCGTATAGGTATAGACGTTGAGTATAGACCTTGAGCGTAGACCTTGAGCGTAGACCTTGGACCACCTCAGGCCACGCCTCCTATACTGTAATACCCCGTGTAGTTTCTGTTGAACAGCTACTGTTCACAACACAAGACACACCTCACCGTTACAGTCTCCGGCGCCATGTTTCGTGGCTTCAGTATCGACTGCTGGGTTAATAATGGTCCGCTTCAGTCGCTACTGTCAGACGGCCTGGGCTCGTCGTTTATCAAAGTGAGGGACGATCGGCCACCTCTTCCCCCTTGCTCCCAGGCCTAGGAAGTGTGATGGCGTTATTATTATATCACAGACCCGTAGCAGGAAACTGATTCACGACATTGTTTATTTTGGCTGCACACCTGTTCGTTCGTTACTTAGTTAGTCGCGGTTCCAACTTCATGGCAAAGGGTCGCCCTATTATTCTCCGTTCCTGTGCCAGTAAATATCACACAAAATGCTCCCCACTGTCCCATGTGAAAAGTGCAACAGATATGTGTCTCGACAAACCAACATCCCGCACATGTATAATGTGCATAATGCCGCTGCCAGAATACCAACACAAATGTCCGCCACGAAAAATACATTTCATCGTCGATGTAAGCGGCGGTCACTAAAACACCAGCAGCCACACATTACTGCATAAGGAAACCCAGTTAGTTCAGCGATCGCCCGGTCGCCATTTTTCTGAGCATGCAATTCACGCTACAAACAACCGCGGCCAGATGTAAAAGCACTCCACATGAAATTGACAGCTCACAGTGTCGCTCCACGTACTCAAGTCAGTAGCAAGGCTACGGAACCATTTGTTCGTGACTGGCTTCACTCGATCGCCTATTCTCGTCAGCTATCAACTCTCAGATGATAGTGTGCTCATGTTTGTTATAGGAATGTTTCTCACGACTTTTCCCATCAATTGTTTTAGTGTAACGGCTTAACTGTTTTGAGTTCCAAACATCACGTTATGTGTGATCAGCTATTTACCGTGTATACAAACAAATCATGATGTGTTAAAGCTTGCACGTGTGGTCTGAATCAGTTAAAGATATCTGGCTGCTTGTTTTAACAACCAACGCAAGGTGTTGTATACACAAGGTTAGGGTGGGTGAAGAAATGTGAGGTGTCTTGAACAAAGATATTGGCTCAGTGGCGAAGAAGTTACCATTGCAATTCGTAATCCCGCATACCGCGTTCCAAACACAGCTGCGGCCGATTTGGAAGCAGACCGCCTTGCGTTTTCCTTTCTTATAATAGCATGAGTGCCGGTCGTTCAAAACGCAATGGCAAACTACTGAACGTAAACTTGCCAATAAATCACAAATAGCCACACACACAAAAAACGTTGGGGTTGACTGCCACGTCCTGTAAAGGATATCCCACTAACTTAGGTACAAGGATATGTGGGTTGAAGAAGATAGGATGTCTTGCAGAAGATATAAAGATAACGTGCTACTACGTCTAATGTAGTGGACAGATTTTTGCGTGTGGATTAGCTTTCCCTTTTACCGGTGTCCTTCGCCATAAGACGAACCTACTCCGACTTCTGAGGTACTTGTAATTTACGTCCCCAAGTCAAGGACAAGAAGTCTTAGTCCAACTAACCGGTGTAAGTATCGAACCGCTACCTAGGCATCAGCACACCGGCAGTTGTAAGAGCGAGCTCTCCTATCCATTCGACCAGGCTGACCTCCAGGTGTTGGAGTGAAATGATTCCTTCACAGAAATGATCCGGTGATGTGTATTATTTTGGTTATTGCCCCTTTGTGTGAATCTGCTGGAATGTATTCTGGGACTGAACGAATTAATTTCCTGTTTGATTTAGAAACTATATTCATGGTTATAGGGATAAAATTTAAACACTACCACCATCATCATCATCATGTAGTTAGGCCTTTCTAAATCGTCGTTCTCATCACGAGCCGCCTTTTCACTTACTTCCCATGGGTCTGACTTCTTGGAACCACTTCTTCATTATGCAGGGCATTTCCCTATGTGTGGCTTAGAAACAACACTATTTCGCCTGTGTTTAGAAACTTTGCATTTGAATTCCTAAATGCTAAAATCGCATTATATATTATTTCACTTCGCTTACTGCTTGCGCTGTTTTTACTCCAATGCATACTTATTTCTGTGATGAGATGCTTGAGGAGCGCTGCCAACTTAGCTTTCCGAGACCGAATAAGACATGATGTTATTAGACAGCCAGTGGGATCAACACCTTGTGCCACATGTATTGAACGGCAGAAGATAAATGGTTTGGCCAACTCATCAGAATGCAACACCGTCAGCCATCAGCACTGGTCCTACATCAAAGATGATCTGCTACGACAGTGGTTTTCAACAACGTAGAGAATCCCCCCCCCCCCAGGGGAAATTTTAGGGCTTCCGGGGGGGGGGGGGGAAATGAAGACCATTTCAAGATCGTGTTAATACAAGAACCGATTACTCGATATTGTTTTTCCCTTCATACTTTACAGTTATGTACGTCTCATACTTCTGAAATTCATTTTTTCATCTTATTTCTGGTAACATTGCTTTGTTTGTGTGATGGATGGAGTTTCTCAGCATATTTCATAGTTCATTAATATAATGCTTTGTGTTTTAGGTATTCTCACCATCTCTCTGGGGCGTTCTTGAATTGCTTTATCTGATCTCAGAATAACTGTGGTAAGTTTAATGTTTTTAACTTCTATTTGGTCATTTCAATACTGCTTTTTTTTGTCCATATAGTATTAGTCTGCGCCGGTCATTGTCTTCATATTTGTGAATGTTGGCGATTGCATATCCATAACTGAGTGAATAGTTCTGTCGGTGTGTCTTTTATATGTGTCTGTCTATTTATATGTCTGCCTGCCTATCTGCCAATCTAGTCTAGTCTAGTCTAGTCTAGTCTAGTCTAGTCTAGTCTAGTCTAGTCTGGTCTGGTCTAGTCTAGTCTAGAGTGTATCCTCTTCTTAAATCCGGCTTATTGGACGAAGGTCTTCTAAGCAATTATTAACCCATTTCCTTAATATCAATCGCTTAGCGCTAGCCTTCTTCTTCTTCTTCTTCTTCTTCTTCTTCTTCTTCTTCTTCTTCTTCTTCTTCTTCTTCTTCTTCTTCTTCTTCTTCTTCTTCTTCTTCTTCTTCTTCTTCTTCTTCTTCTTCTTCTTATTCTTCTTCTTCTTCTTCTTCTTCTTCTTCTTCCTCTTCTTCTTCTTCTCCTCCTCCTCCTCCTCCCCCTCCTCCTCCTCCTCCTCCTCCTCCTCCTTCTTCTTCTTCTTCTTCTTCTTCTTCTTCTTCTTCTTCTTCTTCTTCTTCTTCTTCTTCTTCTTCTTCTTCTTCTTCTTCTTCTTCTTCTTCTTCTTCTTCTTCTTCTTCTTCTTCTTCAAAATATATATTACATCTTCAACATGTATGATGTCTTAGTAATGCATATTCTTTATGGTGCCACATAACTCCATTATATTTGTTTCAGATCTCTGAAAATAGAGAACAGACTATGGCTGATAATGAAAGTAACAAAACGACATTCAAATCT
>CAWUFQ010000047.1:110000-125000 GCA_963921405.1 Cepaea hortensis | reverse complement strand
TTATTATGGTTTGACCGACTACCCCTATCAGAAATAAATATCATAATGGGTGATTTCAACGCAAAAATATGAAAGCAAAGCGATGGATGCAGTGTAGGCAACCATGGTTTGGGAGAGAGAAATGAAAGAGGATACAGACTTGTAGAATGGGCAAAAGAACAAGAAATGGTTGTAGGAAACACCTGGTTTAAACAGCATCCTAGAAGATTATGGACATGGAGGAGTTCAGACAGCAGGATTAAAAACCAGATAGATTACATCCTGATTAGCAAACGTTTTCGAAATGCGTTAACAGTTGTAAAACCAGTTCCAAATGCAGACTGTTACAGTGATCACAGATTAATTATAGGCACATTGAGGGTAAAGTTACAGAAAGTCAAGTATACAGCAGGAAGCCCTAAATATATATGACTTGTGCAAATTGAAAACTGACAAAGAAATGCAAGATAATTTTAACTTAGAAGTAAAGAACAAATTTGATTTATTGTCTGATCTAGAGATCCTATTTCAAGATGTAGATGATCAATGGGAAATGCTGAAGAATTCAATCAGTTGTGCAGCAGAAAAAAACTAATCCTAAAGTAAAAAAAGTGGGCCGTAAGACATGGATGACTGAAGAAATTCTACAAATAATGGAAACAAGAAGACAGAACAAAAATAATCCTGCCAAATATAAAGAAATTCACAGAAAAGTCAGAACCTTATGTAAGGTAGCAAAAGAAACATGGCTTGAGAAAAATTGCAGAGAAATTGAAGAACAACACAACCGTAAAAATGCGAAACTAATGCACAAAATAATTCAGGAGCTTACTAATCAAAGAACAAGTACATCAGCAGGCTGCCTAAAGACAAAAGATGGAAGAGTCATAATGTATAGCCACATATATATATATATATATATATATATATATATATATATATATATATATATATATATATATATATATATATATATATATATATATATATATATATATATATATATATATATATATATATATAAAGACATAGACACACACACACACACACACACACACACACACACACACACACACACACACACACACACATGCTCACACTGATTTCAAGAAAAAGGTACGATCGCGTTGGTCCTGAAGCCAGGTATAGTCTGCCAATATGTGGTCTAATCACCTCCTTGGAAACCCAAAAATCCCCCCCCGGGGGGGGGGAAGGGGTGGAAGGGGGTGGGGAATTCCCTACTGGTTGAGAACCACTGTTCTAGAAAGTAAAGGCGGTCGGAGTGATATTGACCACATCAGCCACCAAGTGAAGATTGGTCTACAAATGTGAGGCTAATACAACATACCCAATACACTCATCATCAACACCAAGTGTCTTGCCGCTGCCGTGGACGATCATCATGTTCCACATTTTGCTACCTTCAACAGCAGATATCAGTTCATGTACTGACACCCTTCCGTGCCATGACATGTGACCTTCAAGAATTTTCTCTCTATGTTTTCCTGAATATCTTTTTCCACGAATCTCTCCAGTTGTCACAACATGTTCCAGTTTTTGTCTTCTAATAATGTGACCAACAATTTATTACTGCCCCTTGTTGTTGCTTGTGATAAGGTGTCTTTGTGTCTTAACCTCTTTATGTAAACGTTAAGATGATTAATTTTTGTTGTCCTGGGAACTGTTACCGTTTTCAACGAAATAACACTACTTAAGCTACAAGGGAAATGCTTGCTTACTAATTTTACATGATTCAGGGCTATGTGCTATAACTGGTTATATGTAACATGGAAGCATTCTTTTTCTAACTTCTGTTCTTTATGTCTGTGATTCATCTTCCATCTGACATTATCCATGTGCTTAGATATTTGAATTTCTGCACTTGCTCCAACTGACATAATTTACTTTAATTGCACATTTAGGCACTATTTGTTCACCTGCGAGGCACTTGATGATGATGATTATAAATTGCAGAATTCACCTATCGTATTCATAGCAACTTCGTCTGTGGCTAAGGAGTAGCGAACGCAATTCACAGTCCCGCATATCGCGTTCGAAATCAACTGCAGACGATTTGAAAGCAGACTGCCTTGTGTTGTTTTGTAATATTGTGCGAGCATCTGTCGTTCAGTAAGCAACCGCAAATTACTGAACGTAAACTTGCTTAATAAATCACAAACCACCCACACACAAAAATGCGAAATTAACAATAAGACAGATACAATTATATGTAACATGCATTATTTATTAGACCAGCAACAAAAATATAGCGTCAAAAATGGCAATCAAGAAGACAGAATAGTCAGACTGCATGTGTTCAGAATACCAACACAATATTAACGAATAATGTACACATAAGGCATTCCGATTATAGCCATAAATATAATTTTAACGGAACTATGTTAACATTGAGTAGCAGGGATAATTTACATGTTACGTATATCTCCTAGGGAGCCCGGTAGAGTAAAACACTCTTGGCAACCATCCCGGTAGTTATGGGTTCATAATCGCAGCGAGGCAGATTTGTTAATATGATCTGGACTCTCAGGTGGACGCGGCCTAAAATGGGTACAAGAAAATGACTTGGGAAGTAAAGACGATTGGCGGGTTATTGATCACATGACCCCTCGAGTGCCGACTGGTCTATTGAATTAATGGGATGTAATCATAAGCCCTATACGCATCAGAATGTATGTTAAATGTCATTTACGTTACTTTAACTAAACAACCGGAGGCTAGTATGTGATGCCCATATTTACGATCGTTAATGAACGTAGAGCATTATATACACGCATATAAACATCAGACACACAATGTTCTTGTAACTAGAAGTGAAACATTGGCAAACAGCCGACTGTCTTTTTAAACTATAGTGTTTTTCATTTTCAGCTATCCAAGTGGTGTAAAAACCAATGAGCCTATGGAGAATAATAATAAGGTAATGATTTTGTTTCTCGCGTTTCCATCTTGTTTCAGGATATTGCGGTCAACATCAGCATCTTTCAGCTGTATGTTGATTCCTAGGCTAGATTACGCTCATCAGCACGCCACGATTTTCTGAGCGACCGGCTCCATACTCTCATAAGTCACTGGTTTGGCACCGTGGGGAGAGTTAATCGTAGTTCCAGCTTCGTGACTAATATATTACACTAGAATAAACTATCTTCTGTTAGTTCCTTTTCTTTCATTTCAGCTTCTAACTGTTTTTGCCTTTAGCTTCTGCTATTTCCTGTTCTTTCATTTCAGCTTCTAACTGTTTTTGTCTTGTACCTTCTGCTATTTCCTTTTCTTTAATTTCGGCTTCTAACTGTTTATTTCTCGTTTCAGCTTCTAAACGTTTTTGCTCCGTAACTGCTTCAAGTTCATATTTCTTCTGTTGGCATTCTTGTGCTCTCTCTCTGTGTCTTCTCTTTCTGAAATTTCTGTATATTTAATTTCAGACCATTCTGATAGTTTATCCCCAATATATCCCAGTAGTTTACCCGCTTCAATGCATTCTTTTAGTGTTGACATTCTCAAACTTGTAATTTATGAACATTTTATAAATACACTTGCATACACAAAAATAACGTGATAGTTTAGATAGCAATTACAAATAAAGTACTTATCTGGAAGAGGTGAATTAGGTCCAATGCCACCACTGATCTCGGAGCTGGTTTACATAATTTAAAAAAAAAACAACAATGTGACATCGTTGTTAAACATCTTTGTACATCGTCTGTTGTGGGAAAAAGAAAATATTACTTTCTTGGAAGGTTATGTCTGTCAGGTATCATACGTCAGAGGAATGATTTAATTTCTAATTTTGCAGCGTGAGAAATGTCTGTAAGTTCTGTCGGTCAATTAAATTTCTGTCGGAATTATCAAATTGTCGTAGTTGCTGAGTTTAATGGCTTGTGAACTTGTTGTAAATGTACAGTTGTGTGCCGTAAATAATTACTTTTACTTGGTTAACCCACGAGCAGTCAAAAATATTTTAATCTATGTTAAACTGTCTTATGGTTGTCGCAAAAACGGAGCGAGTCCCCCATTATTTCTCTTTCAACGCCTCAGTTATTGCTCTTTGTCGTGGTTGCGTAGAGACAGTAAATACATGCGTACACAAAGATGTCAAGACAAAATGCACGTAAAACTAATATTTTATAATTTACTAGCTGACCCGGCCCGGCTTCGCCCAGGCCCTGGTGGGGAGCATCTCATTTAATTCATATAAGCAGTCATATAAGTTCCCGTTCCCGACTGTCTGTCTGTCTGTCTGTCTGTCTGTCTGTCTGTCTTTCTGTCTGTCTGTCTGTCTGACCCGGCCCGGCATCGCCCAACTCCTGGTGTGGAGCATCTCATTTAATTCATATAAGTAGTCATATAAGCTCCCGTTCCCGTTCCCGACTATCTATCTGTCTGTCTGTCTGTCTATATGTCTGTCTGTCTGTCTGTCTGTCTGATCCGGCCCGGCTTCGCCCAGCCCCTGATGGCGAGCATCTCATTTAATTCATATAAGTAGTCATATAAGTTCCCGTTCCCGACTGTCTGTCTGTCTGTCTGTCTGTCTGTCTGTCTGTCTGTCTGTCTGTCTGTCTGTCTGTCTGTCCCTCCCTCTCTGTCTGTCTGTCTGTCTATCTGTCTAATCATTTATTGGTTGCAGTTAGAACAACATTAGATAAACGAAGACCAACTTACAAAAAGCATTAGAAAGAGCACTTGCAAGATCTTTACATCTTCCCCAACAATTAACTTGGGTAAATGGAGCGGCGGCAGCAGCATCAGCAGAAGAAGGAAAAGGAGGAGTAGGAGCTGGGAGGAGGAAGAGGGAGGTGGAGGAGGGAGGAGTAGGAGGGAGGAAGAGATAGGCGGAGAGAGGAGGAGGAGGGAGGAGGAGGAAGGAGGAGGAGGAGTAGGGAGGAATAGGAGGGAGGAGGAGGGATTAGGAGGAGGAGAGAGGAGGAGGAGGTAGGAGAAGGGAGGAGGAAGGAGGAGGAGGGAGGAGGAGGGAGGAGGAAGGAGGAGGAGGAATAGGAGGGAGGAGGAGAGAGGAGGAGGAGGTAGGAGAAGGGAGGAGGAGGGAGGAGGAAGGATGAGGAGGCAGGAGGAGGAGGCAGGAGTAGGAGGCAGGAGGAGGAGGGTAGGAGGAGGAAGAGGGAGGGGGAGGAGGAGGAAGGAGGAGGAGGAGGAGGGAGGAGAAGAACGCAGTGGGAGGAGGAGGAGGAGGTGGAGGGAGGAGGAGGGAGAAGGATAAGGGAGGAGAAGGAGGGGAAGGATGAGGAGGGAGGAAGAGGGAGGAGGGAGGAGGAGGATGGAGGTGGAGGGAGGGGGAGGAGGTAGGAGGAGGAGGAGGGATGAGGGGAGGACGTAGGAGGAGGAGGGAGTAGGAGGTGAGAGGAGGAGAAAGGAGGAGGAAGGAAGAGGAGTGATTAGGAGGAGGGAGGAGGAAGAGGGAGAAGGAGGAGGGAGAAGGAGGAGGGAGGAGAAGGAGGAGGAGGAGGGAGGAGGAGGAAGAGGGAGGAGGAGGGATGTGGAGGGAGGTGGTAGAGGGAGGAGGAGGGAGGAGGTAGAGGGAGGAGCAGAGAGGATGAGGAAGGAGGAGGAGAAGGGAGGAGGAGGGATGAGGAGGATGGAAGAGGAGGGAGGAGGGATGAGGGGGAGGACGTAGAGTTAGAAGGAGGGAGGAGGAGGGAGTGGGAGGAGAGAGGAGGAGAAGGGAGGAGGAAGGAAGAGGAGTGATTAGGAGGAGGGAGGAGGGCGAGGAGGTAGGAGAAAGAGGGAGGATGATTGAGGAGGAGGAAGGAGGAGGAGGATAAAGAGGGAGGAGGAGGGAGAGGGAGGAGGGGAAGAGGAAGAGGGTAGGAGGAGGAGGATTTTAACGCATATGCCTGTAGACAACTGCAGCGAAAAGGTGGGTCTGTCTATCTATCTGACCCGGGGTGGCTTTGCCAAGCACCTGGCGGGTAGCGTCTCATTAAATTCATACAACAACAAAAGTAACTTAAAAGAATGTCATTCCACACACCATCCATTATTTTTAATGAAAACTCTTTCTAATCACCTGCATGACTACAGTAACTTTTGAAGCATAAAAAGATGAGTTACAATGTTATGCATTGTGCATTATTTTTATGAAAACTTTGAAAATGCCTTAAAGATGTATCATTTTTTATTGTAACTCATATGCCGGTATATAACTATAGACTCAGAGTTTATAAATCTTTGAAAACGATGCAACAATATGACTATAAGTTATACAGAAAAGTTATTAAAAGTTATGCCCCTTGAAATAACTTTTACAGAGTTAAGTCCCCTTGCTGTATGGAAATTATAATGAAAAATGGAAAATTAAATAATATTCAGTAAGCAGCCGATTTCACACTAAAAAAATATCACAGTTGGCTGCGCTGGAATGAAAGGAAGACGTGTAGAGTCATCTCAATCGGATGGGCCGTTCGCGAACGCATAAAGGACATACGGACATACAGACGGAGATTGCCTTTTATATATAAGATTTAACGCACACAGTCGCGTTAACACAATGAATACATTCTATTCCATTATGATACAATGTAAATACAATTACTATCGAATACTCAGCCACAACAAGGCATTCATGCTTTCGTTACGCAGTTCAGTCTCACACACAGCGCATCGGCAATTCACTGCCTCATTCTCTCAGCAGAGGCAAGCTCTCATGTCCGCAATCAGTACACTCTCTCGCAAAGACACAAGCATCCTTCCTCTATCACGGTCCTGTCCAGTCTGATCTCTCTAGCCCTCAGTCTTGTGATCACGTGGTCCTTGACCCGTGTGGTCCGCAATAGCCGTGCTATGTCGGATGTCTTGGTATTCTGGATACCGTTCTGTCCTCACCCCGTCTGTTGATGACCGGTGTTTCAGGTCATTAGGTTTAAGGTTGTACTGTCGCTCAAGGACATTGTCCTATCTATATACCTATGTCCTGTCTATAGATGGATACTCTAGTCCCGTCTATATCCTATCCATGGCATACTTATATCCTGTCCGTGTCATATGTCCTCTTTCATACTCCCGGGACGCTCTCTCTCTCTCTCTCTCTCTCTCTCTCTCTCTCTCTCTCTCTCTCTCTCTCACACACACACACACACACACACACACGCACACCTCGCTGAGGAAAGGTCACTGAAGGAAAACAATTACACCTTTTTGGAAGGGTTGAGTGCAGGCAGATAAAAAGGCAACATAGTGTGGGCTTTGCAGTGAAGAATTCGCTACTGGGAAGGATTGAAATTCCAGCAAGAGGTAATGAAAGACTATAAATCACTGCGCTTGGCAACCTCTTGTGGTTTTGCCCCATTATTATTGCATATGCACAGACACTCGATTCCTCTGATGACGTGAGGGATTCGTTCTATCAGGAATTAGACTCCGTGATAAAGGCAGTTCCAAAATCCGACTACATTTATATGCTCGGGGATTTCAATGCTCATGTGGGGAAGGACTCGAGTTCATGGCCAGTGTGCCTTGGACAATACAACATTGGTCGCATGAATGAAAATGGCCAAAGGCTGCTGGACCTATGTATTAGACACTCATTTTTTTTTAAAACAAAAGAGCTGCATAAGGTCACACGGAAACTTCCAAGATCCGGCTATTGGCACCAGCTGGACTTCATCATTACACGGAGACAACATCTGAACCATACATCATCGAATCGAAGCTACCGCAGTGCTGACTGTGATACGGATTATTCTTTGGTTGTTGCAAGGGTTAGGCTTAGACCAAAGAGAAAACACTTTGAGTTTCAACAGCATCTTGAAGACGCTTTCACCGATACACCAGAAAATTGTACAATAAATGAAAAGTGGGGTAAACTTAAGGAAATTCTTTATAAAACTGCCGTAGAGGTTTACGGCACTGTGGATCATAAGAGGCAGGACTGGTTTGCGGCAAACAGCCAGACACTGCAGCCCTTGATCGATAACAAGAAGATAGCTCTCTTAAGAAACAAGGAAAGAACAACGCGTAACATTTTGAGTGAGCTGAAGTAAGCTAGAAAGGATGTGCAAAAGGCTGCCAGGCAGTGTGCAAACGACAAATGGATCAAATTATGTGAGTCCATTCAAAATGCAAGTGATAAGGGAAACAAAAGTAGCGTGTGTGAAATGATAAAGAAAGCCTGTGGTACAATGATCAAAAGAAGTGCACCATTGAAAATCTTGACTGGAGAAATCATCACTGAAAAGAAACAGCAGACGGATAGATGGGTAGAGCACTATATATATGAAGATAGGAATTATGTAATTTTTCCAAGCCAGTCTGCAGCTGACTAGATTGTGATAGTAGTTACTAGGCTGAATGCAGCTGAATGAAGCTGAAAGTAGGTGTACATTGGGGCTTTGGGGCCAAACGGAGCATGGTGGTGGAGGGGAGTCAAAAGAAAGCCCCCTAGGGACTCAACCCCTGAGGCCCCGCCCCGCGGCGCACAAAGATGTACATTGGAGCTTTGGAGGGAATAGCCCTAGGGACGCAGCCCCCAGAGCCCCCTCCCCCCCCCCCCCCCCCCCCCCCGAGGCTCCGGGGCGCACGCACGCACGATTTAGAGTGTATCATCTGTAGATATAGAGCACGTATGGGATATGGAGACCAATAAGTGGCTATAATTGAAATCAACACGCCAGCGCGTGCGATGTTGGATTAATGCCCTAGGAGAGTGGGCTCACTACCACCCCCAAAATGTTTGATGCAACTACCGAAGAGAGAGCGGGTCGCGTAGGGGACGTCGTCATATTATAATACATCACAGCAAGTGAACCCGATGGTAATCCATCAGATGGAAGCCCACGGGTGTGAGTGGCCTGAGGATAGCGCAAAAATCGCCAACCGGTCTATGTGGCTAAGGGCTTGCGAACGCGGTTTGTGAGCCCGTATACCCGGGTTCGAAACACAGCGGTGTTGGTTTTTTCGAAAAAGGTATAGGGGCCGGTCGTTCAGAAAGCAATGGCAAACTTCTGAACGTAACACTTGCCTAGTACATCAACAGCAGCTGAAAATGCTGGTGTTGACTGCAACGTCCCGTAAGGGATACGCCAACAAATTAATTACCCCGAGCGCAAGCAACCACTAGAGAGCAATACTATTAGAGCGCAACCCTTTGGGTATAACAATATGGGTACCCACGGATGTGAGTGGCATAAACTCGGCACAGAGCTTAATTGCGGCAGGCCATGCATCAATCTTTACTGTTCTCGACACAATGCACAGGCAAAGCAGGGTGTGGTGATAGAAGAGTGCATATTCTGTGAGAGGGGTGTTAGGAGACCTTATGAGATGTGTGAGCGTTGCACACTAGACGCGCTTCATAGGATGGTTTGGAAGTTTGAGAAGATGACAGGCATCAAGCTGCTACTCTATAAAGGGGTGAAGTTAGATTCACAATACGAACAAGAGGGCCATCTTCTATACCAAGATGAAGAGGTGTGCATGGCTGAAGCTCGGTACCCTACGGTGTGAGCGCACATGCCACGAGCTCTATTGTGACCAACATATACGAGTGGAGTGTATGCTCTGCAAGGTTGGCACCAGAAAACCCATCCGTGGACGCTACAGAAAATGGTTCAAGAATTAGAGGGGAAGACACCCCACACATAGCATGTCTACATGCCAGTGGTTAAAGAGTCCTACAACCTTCTGCGGGAAGCCCTCGAGGAGACGATTTTGTGACTATCATCTCCGGATAATAGAACGCCACGGCAAAGGAATAGTTGGGGGGGGGGGACTATAATCATTCACACACCTTGGGGCTGGAGGTCTTTAGGAACTCCGCCAGACTGTTTAGAGACCATCGCCGAGGAGGAGTGCTGGGTGCCGCACGAGCGAAAATATGTGTCTTGTGTGTCAATTTGAAGAGTACTGGGATAGTGTAGACAAATCATGTAGCAATGCGCATGGCGTATCGGCGGCCGCTATGAAGTGTGTGATATACCATGCAACGACACGTGGTTCTGCGACATACATAGGACCCTTTTCGCTATAGGACAAGGCTACACAACATGTCTGATCTGTGGTTGGGACATCCTACAACCCGGCGACATATTTAAGCTGTGCCATCAAACAATATCAGAGCACCTCAATGTTCTGGACGCATACACCGAAATGAAAGAGTCCATGATTGAGACCGCTGATAAAGGGAGCGCTCAGACTTTCTGACTGGTGGGGCGAAGTCAGAAAGTTCCTTTTTAGTGACCCCCAGCGCTCAGTGTCAGAACCGTCCCAGCTTCCGCATTCCAATGTCACAAACTTGTGTAGCTGGCTTGCCACTGGAAGAAAGCATACTTCATAACCTGCGCGCTGACAGAACAATGCAATTCAGACACTTAAGACGTCAAGTTCCATGTAGTAGTATACTTAGTGCAACGGCCCGAGCCATATATTGGTGAACACGCCGCGACAGTCTTAGGCAGCGCCCCGAATATTAGAGAATAGCAACTCAAACTAAATATGAACAACTGTAGGTGGCTTGCGAGTCTTGGGGCCTCTCGGTGTGAGAATAGGTGCCGAGGCGTGTACTGCTATAAACATACCAAACTATTCAAAAAAGGTAGGGGCACATTCTGGTGTGTGATATGTAACAAAGAAACGAAGCAATCGCGTGATGTGTGTCACACATGTGACCAGAAATTTCATGGACCTGCAAGGCTGCCGAAACAAGATCGGAGATTGTTGAAAGTTTAGATTCAGCCAAAATTCTGATTTCGTCATGCTTCTTGGCTTTAAGCGCACATCTGTGAGCCGCCAACTTGCCGGCCGCCCCCAATAGCCCACAAACGAGAGCGCCTATCGCTAGGCCGAAGACGACTGGGACCGCAATGGCGGTTGACAGAAGCCCCACACTCACCGTAAGCAGCGCTATATCAATCCCATCCAAGACATTCACAACCCGGTGGTACTTCTTATACAACAGAGACCGTTTTTCATGCTCAGCCTCCAAGCTCTTCTGTAGTCTGGTGATCTCTTGAAGGCGAAAGGTCTGGTCGGGCGCCATCGTATACTAGTCAAGCGCGCCCATATATTCAATTTGAGGTTATATGTTTTGAATACTCCTCAGTGACAGGCCTGTTGGTATACACAATTTTTATAAGATGAATCCACGGCGAAACCTTAAAATCAGTAACTTCCACACGCACTTCTTCGGCGAAAGTAACAATAACCCAAACCATCACCCGGCGCACCAGATATGTTACTTGAATACCAGGCATAACATCCGTCCCCCCCCCCAATTTGCAAAAGGCCCATTCATAATTAGGAGCTTGATATATAGGGTGCTCCCTGGGATAGGGCGATCAATATATTCAGGCCTGGGTCGGCTGTTCACCACCAAACTAAGGGTGTAAACGGTTTCGTCGCCTTTAAGGTAGAACTGACCTGTATCATAGCCAACATATACCCCATCAGCGATGCTAAGTATACATGGTAGTACTCCCATGTTTGCAAGGTAACCAGGTTTAGTACTCTACCACCCAAGATAGGGATTTTTTTTTACCCTCAAACCACAACGGCCAGTCAGGAGTACCGAATCGACCTTCCACATATTTTTAGTGGCGTCCCAAGCAGTCATATCAGTAGTCTGGGTATTTAACAGCGCGGCAGTATATTGCTTATTAACATATTTTTTAGTGGCCGCATTTTGCTCCCCAACTGGTTCAGCGACATCAATGATTCTATGGGCACCCATATTGATTTCCCCAGACATTGTTCCCCCAGATAGCCGAAGGTTAGATAGTCGCTCCGTAAAACCTCGCGTTGCAGCATCAGTAGGTCCAGAAGGTTCCCCCACATTAGTGAGGCGAAACCCGCCCATGGATAGTATACCTTGCATAGTGTCCCCATACTTGCGTACGAGCCCAGCCCGGCTAAGCTGGACGACAGTCCCAGCCTCTCCACCGCACTTTCCAACATACATGGGTATAGCATACGCAGTTTGATGTCTTCAAATTGCTGCCCACCCGCCAGCCCACGAAGCACATGAAGACATAAATGGCCACAGATCACAACGTCTGCCCTCTGCAGCTGAAAAGTCTGGGTGCGCACGGAGCACCCTAGATAATCCAGGATCTCCTGGGGCGGGTCAAGCCCGAAACTATCGAAGTAAATCGCCATAGGCCCCACCCTGTAATAAGCCACCAAGTGGGCCCCCTCACCCTCTGATGAGTCTAGATTGACAATCCCACACTCCGGATTATGTAGAGCCGCGGGTAGATCATCGCAGATAAACACACCGCGGAAGTTGGGTACATCCTTAGCCGCCTTCTCAATATCGAAATTACTTAATGCTTCTTTTTTTCGCGCCACTTCCCCTCGGCAGGTAAACCCCCTTGCCTCTAGACAGGTACATACCCTTACCAGCCCGAAGAGTACGTGGAAGATCCACAAACATCATCCTCAAAAGGTCATCCCCTAAACCCCTACCCTCCATCGCTCGGTTATGGCGAGCCTGATCAACTGCCTGAGCCACGCCAGCAGCCCCACCCATCAAGCCCCCCCCCCAATCCACCCAGCCAGGGGAGTGCCTTAGCCAAGAGGGAGATCACAGCCCCCAAGGCGGGGAAAAACACACCCACCTTAACCATCTTCTTAATCTGACTCTTCGAGAAGGTGAGCTCAGTCCCAGAACCTGCAGTAACATTCTTCTTAATGTGGTTATTTTGACGCTGGGTCAGGCCGACACTATCAGCACCGTGCAGCTGCTCCACGCCCAGGCGTAGAGTGGCACCAGTGCCGTATTTCGCAGCCTTGATCAACGTCTCTTTCTGCCCAGGAGAGATACTCAACCCATACGATATCAGCGCCATAGTTATCTCGGTATATCTCTAGTGTTTAATTCAAGACCGTAGTAAACTTCCTGCCATCAGAGGCCAAGAGCAGAGACGTATCTGCGATGATCACGGCGAAAGCCTTAGTGTCTGCAGGCACAGAAACGTCGAACTCCACCTTGGGGTGATAGCCTGAACACCGTTCTTGATGGCTTTAGACTGGGCCCGCAAATCAATAACATATATGGGGTAGAGGGCTACAAAATCCATAGGATTCACCAGGTTGGACGACTCCCGGCTGGTAATAATATTAAACCGCCTCCTTGAAGACTGCAAAGGCTTTGTAGGCCCGAGAGGTTCTATACTCAGCGAAGTCGATATTCATATCCACTAGGGGGTAGCGCCCGCTGTTGATCAGGGCATGAATATTCTTCACCCGCACATGATCAAATGCGGCACTGTTCTTCGTCTGGTCGTTTTCGCGATTAGTTTGAAAAGCCACCAGAATCCACCGAGGTTTCTCTGTTTGGGATATAACTCCCAACTGCCAAGTGAAAGAAGTGGACTGCTGCACCGCCAAGCTATCACACTGTAAGGCGCGGAAAGCCACAGGCACTCTAACCTTATTCTCTATTAGAGTCATGAGCGAGCTCATATAGCTCAGAGAGGGTATAACGTAAGGCATCATCCAGGCGATCTTGGACAGTTGAATCTTACCATTTAGTGGGGCGCGCACAGCTGGTCTGGCGGCCACAGCAGGCCTACCTTCCGCAGATGGTACTGCAGCCACAGCCGCCTGCTCGAAAGCACTGCGATGGATGGCATAAGCATCGTTCTGGCGATCTAACAGTAGGGATTGCTTTACACAATAGAGCACCTTCTCATAATCATTGCAAAACCCAAAGAAATATTTGAGTGGAACACAGGAACTGAACTTGCCCGGCTTATTCATAATGATAAGCTGCCTCCTTTCCCAAACCATATTCCCCACCGCAGCAGCCCCCGCCTCTGAGTCCTTATACCAACACATATTGAGACCTTCACCCCAAGCAAAGTCCTCCCCACACGACAGAAGGGTCATCATGGTTGTAGCCTGCCCAGGATATAACACATCATCGATGGTGTTGTTGTTAAGCTGGTAACGTATTTTGTTGAACATGAAGCAACAAGCATTGTTAACCAAGTCCACCAGACTATTCGCATCATAGGGAGCATTTCCATCAGCCTTGAGCTGACCTTCTACTAGAAGATAGCTCTTGGAGGGGAGTGTGAAGGCATCCTGAGCGTGTATATCGATCTGGATAGTGGTATTCTGGTTGAGAGCAGCAGGGTTCTGTGACTCATACTCACGATACTCAAAGGATTCAATACCTTCATAAACATGCACAGACTCGGTAATTTCAAGCATGGAATTTCGAAGCTCCTCCATGGTGATATTATAAACGTCTAGACTTATCTCTAATTGTCTTGAAATCTCCACCTCGGCTGGCGATGTCCAGCGACTCCAGACTGGGCCGGACGGTCGGCTGGACTGCAAGCTGCTTCAAGACCTCAGTGCTCTTAGCTGTGAGTTCTCTTTTCAGCTGGGGTGGCAAAGGTTTGAGGGCGTCCCCCAGCTTTTTTTTTTGGGGGGGGGGGCTGCACCCGCAGAGGCCACAGACTCAGTCGTCTTGGCCACATTCCTAATTAAGGGACTGCCGACAAATTTGGCAACTTTACTGACAGCACTGGGTATCGCTTTAGCACCTGAAGAGACCAGACTTCCAACCGCCCGAGCTGCCGAACCCAACCAATCGAACATCCCCCCACCCACCCGTATCCGTCGGCGTTGAAAAAAGTACATTGTTACACACTGAGAATATGTAGGCGTATAGTTATTTGCTCGCCTCTAAAGTTTAATTGTGCGCCGTCATGGTCAGTCAACCAGGCGCGAATGCTGTGTATACTGCCAGCTTGGGTGATGGGGAGGTAGACAGCAGTTCTGGGAGACTCAAAGATCTTATAGCCAGGACACACTTTGGGGAAGAACGAGTAGATGGTTTGGTGGGTGCCCCCTCCGAGGTAAGACGCACTCACCACATTGCAATTAACCAGAATGCTATTCACATGGAAGATGTCTATTGGTTTGTCCCCTTCTTTATAGACCTTAGTCAGTATTTGCGGTTCAAACCCAAGTATTTTGCGCAAAGACGAAGCGACCATATCGACATCATAGTCGGGGCTGGTTATCGTTACGAAGGCTCGAAGG